>JAOTAV010025214.1:5109-18078 GCA_026546445.1 Cyclargus thomasi
ATTTTACAGTTTTTTATATGTATAGATACAGACAGTGCAAATAAATTGTTTAATATACGTAACTAACAATAATCGGTTTATAGTGCTTGCTATAATTAGGCACAGATAAAACTAACCATTACGTTCTCCATGTTCAAATCCACTATCCATATTCATAATCCAATGAGAATGCAGCAAAACATATTCTAGGCAGTAAAACGAAATATCGCTAAAACAATCACAACATAATTCTACCTAATAATTACTAGTTTTTGTGATCTCAGAATCCATTCGAAGCGTGAAATTTTTAATGACCTGTGGCAAGAACATGGGAGAAAAAACGAGAAAATTGTTAAATCACTTCTCGAATTGAGCGCAATTATTAACAGACTGTAATGTCATAAATACGATGGAATTGAGAATAAGAATTGATGAATAGTTTAGTCTTTGGACACATAAGTATAGGACCAATTGGGTCCGAAGGCCACTTATGAATTTTGAATTTATTTTCATCCAGTAATTGGACCCACTTTTAATTACACCTGACAGACTGTAGTTACCTGCATACAAACAGGAATTTCCACACAGTGAGTTGCCAAGTAATGTTGGTACTTCAACCCCCAAGTGTTAAATTAGTAAAAGAACAAAATCAGAATCTTCGAAACGCGCAACTAATAAAAAAAAAGGAAAACTTCGTCCATTTTCCATTAATATAAATGGAAGTTGAGTGGGTACCCGATACTGCTAATCAGAGGTGCCATGGAAACTCAAACTAAGCCCCTTTTTACAGGCACACGATCGCCGTGCCGCGTAAAGCAGTAATTTAGAGCACCTGTGAGATCTTTCAGTTTTCACACGACACGGCGGCATAGGTGTAACCTGTGCTTACATACTATAAACACCGTATGCATGTGAAAAGAGGCAGGGATTCAATAGTTTCCATCTCTTAGTGACATGTGCATTGCGTTGCAGTCGCCAAGGTCCACAATTACGCATCTGGGTCGACCGACGACCGGTCCGCGGAGTTTTTAACCCGACTCGAGCTGGACATTTCGCCATAAGTCTACAGTTCGAGGAAGATTCGTTTTGCCACCATAATGTAACAGACGTAGTGAAACGTACGTAGATTTTGAATGACATTTTTTCGAAAATATTAAGGACATATTTCACCACTGCCAATGTGTGCCATATAAATAAAGTGAGGAGAATCTGTCAAATAAGTTGCGGATAGCCTATTCAACGCTTATTAGGAAGTGGTGCAACAGGCTTTTCACGAGTTTATACGGCTATCTACGTAAGGTAACTCCCAATAAGAGGTCTAAAATGCAAAATATATTATATTTCTAGTATCTTCTTAAAAATATATATAAGCAAGTATATAAATAGCAAATTAAAAATATGTAAATATTTTTCTTGTATTGGAAACCTTAGATGATTTCCAAAATTGAATTACATGACTTCTTATGTAAGGTTCTTAAGGTAAATACTGCCCTCCACTGTTGTGAAAGTTCGGCGACAGTGCGTAATATGACAGCTGTCAATGTCAACTGACACCTGTCAAAGTGACAGTCGCGGGTTGCAGTTTAAATATTTATATTTATTCTGTGGGTTTTTGCTCGCTCCGACCAATTAAAGGTGGCTAAAAATATTCTCGGATGGCGTCAACTTTCAATTTATTCTATACGGTATATTAACATTTGACATAAATAAAACCGGACAAGTGCCTTCGTAACACTCGAAGGGTTCTGTAGCAAAATTAATATGATTTTATAATTTATAAGATATTTATAAAACTGCTATCTTTATTTCTTACCTATCTTTTGAATAAAAAATAAATTAAAAATACATTATCTTTTTTTTTTTAATTACCCATCCTTTCTACACTAACATGGATGATGTAAACACTGTTACAACTTCTTAACTAACTTTATTGGTGTCTCGGATGTAAAGCGGAAAACATACTTATCGGACGCGACTTACGGACGCGACTTACGGACGCGACGCCGCGATCTAGATATTAATTGTACATTGAAGTGTGCAAACTTTAAGACGTTTTGTATGGGCTGTCAGCCGCGTCTGACGTCAGTCCCGGACGTTTTTGTATGGGCTGTCAGTCGCATCCTATCAGTTTGTTTTTAGCTTAAAGCCGACACATATACTGAATTTTTCTTGTTTTGGAAATTTTTACTGGAAAGTTCGTTTGCGTTTTCGAGCGCAGTACTGATTGTACGATTTTTTTTCATTAATTTTCGTACAAAATTCCGAAACTGGATTCCGTATGTATGTGTCGGCCTAAAACTAAGCTTCGCATTAAGCTTGTTAATAAATATACATTGCACAATGCACAGGCTGTTACTACTCCGAAATAATTGAAAGTATACTTTTCATTAGTAAGAGGGTTTAGTATATGTATATTTTACTATTGTGCATTAATCCAATTTAGGCGTATTTAAGCGTATTTAGGGGGCCAATTCTCAGGATGTGTTAAAAAGTTCACACTCGAATAAAATATCGAGTTATGAGATTTTTTACGAGCGAAACACAGTTTGTGCATTTTCAGCGCTTCACACTCGAAATATTAGAAGAAAAGAACGAAATGTTTCGAGTGTGAAGCGCTGAGAATACACAGTGTTTCGCTCGTAAAAGTCTCATAATTCGATATTTTATTCGAGTGTGAACTTTTTAACACATCCTGAGAATTAGCCCCCTGTCTTCCGTCGAAAAATTGTCATCTCTATATCTATACAAAACCGCGACTGATCGAAAGCACCAGACAATTTTTCATCCATTGTTTTTTCAAGAGTGTTTCTTTCCGAAACTGTCTTTTCTTGATAACTTTTCCTATGTTTTTATATATTGTGGACCCCTTTAACTCGGTGATTGGTTTTCTTATTAACCTATTAATTTTATTAACAGGACGAGAAACAGAACGGAGATCGGGAATGGTCAAAGGTGAGTCTTGTTTTATTTTCACAAGATGCACGCAGCATGGCCCCTGTACAAATTCTCTCTACATCAGAATAAACAAGCGGCGGATTGACAACGGGAATATGTTTCCGTATCCCTAGTTTTCTATTAAATAACATTGTGATTAATAGCATCGTTATAAAATTTTGAATAAAATTTGTCGCCATTTCAGGCTTACCGAACGCACAGCACGGCTAACTAAAAATGAATTTCTTTCTACAGTACAAAAGTATATTTCTTGCGTTTCGATCGTGACCACGCTAGTACTCTGATGCTAGTGAGTAAAACATTATTCATGGCCAGTATACGGACCAACGTTATTTGGTTAGAAAATGTGATATGTTTCTAGATTTGGCATAATGCGACCAAATTATGTAGGTCCGCTAAATCTACTCTCTGACTTTACTCAAATATTTGTTGGGATAAATTGTCAGAAATCCTTTTTGAATGCGTTACTTGTCGGTCTTGCCATATAAAGAAATACTGTCTCGGTCGCCATGCTATGGCCGCTGATGACAATTTTCTTTTCATAAACTTTATTATTACACATTAAAATTTACATAATATAGGAAGAAGAATATAAATGATCAATATTCACAGGTGCTTTTGCCTCTAGATATAAATTACTTAGATAAAGTGTGAACAATATAATTACAGTGATGACAGACTCGTTTATTATGTATCAACAACTAGCCCAACCTTAACTTATGCTGTGGTCAACTTATAGGCCACAGCGTAACTATACCGTTCGAGGCCCGTGGCATTTTCGTTTTCGTTCCATTATGTCAATCCAATACAAAAACACGTCAAGCGATTATTGTAAAAAATAATCGCTTGCCACTTGTCTAGGCGGGCTTATCGTGGGCCCCTGCCGGCTTGGGGCCCGTGGCATTTTGCCGGCTTGCCACCATGTAGTTACGCCACTGCTTATAAGTTGTGCTTAAATACTTAATCGATTGATTAATGATTAGCTCCCTCATTCATTAAAATATATTCGCTGTCCTTTTCTGGAATATTGAAAACGTCACACGACAGAAAGAGACAGCGAATCGTTATTACTTTAAATATTTTAACAATGTTTAAATATTTTTTGGATTAACGGGGTTTGTGGTAAACTTAATAGATCCCATTTTAGTGCGAAACAAAGATTTCATTAAAAAAATATATGATTGGTAGTTAGTGCCTACTTACTTGTCAGTTATATTATCAGTTACTTATAACCTGCTGATAACGTCTAATATTTACGGAATGAACTATCGGCGATTTGTCCGGTAGAGACAAAACTCCATCTTCTCGGATAATTCCCGAATAAAGATTCCGTTACTTTTTTTGTAACTTACCTCCATGTAAATAAAGTTTTTTAATAATATTTAGGGGGCAAGCGAGCAGACGGGTTACCCATGGACACTCCTGACATCCGAAAAGTCGCAAGTGCGTGCCGTCGCTTCTTTTAAATCAGACTTCGAAGTCAAAAGACCTAAAAGGGTTTCATCAAACCAGGTACTAGACCATTGTGTGTCCAAATTATTAGGCACGGAATATCACATAAAGTTTGATATTTTTTATGAGATTTTGTATTAATTTACGGCATATGGTGTATTGGTTGTAGATTTTAAGTTTTGGCGGTTTCAGTCAGACTTGCAAGCCCATTATACTCAAATTTAAGAGGGCAGGAATATTTATGACGGATTAAACACGTAAGAGTGAAATAATTATATTAGATTAATGTTTTTGTTGTGTTAAAACAAGCGATATTTCAACTCCGTATCGTGCAAATTGCTTATGAACTGCGGACGCATCTTAACACGGTGACCATTCGTTTCATTGATACGAGGATACCGTTTTAAAAACAATTTTATGGTTATGAACAGTGTAAAATAATAATAGAATATACGGAGATGTAGGTTGATAATTTATGGAATTTCCAATGTTTTTCATGAGTTAAAAAATACTTTCCGAAGAAGTGTAGACACCTAAATCTTTCCAGTTTAAGCACGTATGGTGCATATATATATATATATATTATATTATTGTGAATAGCCTATTCAACATATATCAGCAACTGGGGCAGTAGGCAGTTAATCTCCTATTGAGCTTTCCTGCAAAATGTATAAATATTTTTCGAGGGTCCTTGAGATCCTTCAAGATAAGTTATTTTGAGTTGTCTCAATGCGTTTACAGAAACAAAACTGTCTCAAGAAGCTCTGCGTTATACAAAAAGTCCTATAAAATCCGCACAATGGTCACCACACTCATGTTTTTATCGTACGTCAAGTTAATCTGGCATATATTTCGGGCGTCAACATAACGGTAGCGTCGCGCAGATTCATCTCAGCTATACATCACCTTTATCACCTCATCACCACTTATCACCGCACAACCACAGGTGAAGAAATCGCTAGTCCTTGGCCTAAAAACTCCTCTCGCCTTTATTAATTTCTGCAACATCGGACGGCGTGTCAAAATGTTGTCGACGAAAAGAATTGATGGCGAATTAAAAACGATGTTTCTTTTTATAGCGTTTAAAATCGATTAGCTCGCGTCGCCACCGAAGCATCCTAGTTCGTAGAGCACCGAGTACCAGGCGCGTAGAGGTTTATCGGACCGACACAAAGGCAGATCGAGTAGTGCGGTGCCACCGTCGATAGATACGCCTAACATTATCGATTTACAATGATGCTCGCGATGTAATTTAACTTGTTATCGTAAAGAACACGAGGCGCCTGGCCGTAATGAAGGGGCCGATATGTCGACACTGCGCCTGATTTAACGAGAACACTCCCAATTAACTAGTGATGCGACCGGTTCTGTTGCGTGCGCGCCGCGCGCAATGATGCGCTTTTTTGTTGCATATGGAATAGATGTTTCGTAAAAAGTCTTAAATTTATTATTATGCGTTCGAGTCCGTAATTTATTTAACTTTACGCACCGTCGGCTAATCTCGGAATAGAATTACACTGCGGCACAAATGATGAACGTCATGAATAATGTAAGCGTTCTGTGTCAAAATAAATCTCGTATCGGTCGTTCGGTCGGTGCTCTTTGATGAATGCCGAACCGCAACAACCGGTGGACAATCGGCGAATTTATGACAAAAGCAAAAATATTACATAATAACATATTAATGGGACACATGATGCTCGGTTGCGGTCTTAAACAATGTTATCACAATAATTCCATATTATATTTCGCTCACTTTTTAAATAAATGAATTTATGAATTAATAACAAATGAACTATCTTCATGATATAATGTGAATTAAATTTCACGTACAATGACTAAGAACGTTAACTTGTGTTTATTACACATCTTTTATTTCACTTAAGTGCGACGATTATATTTCATCGAAATAAATGATTACTCAAGTTCTTATTTATTTCGGCAGCGATTTATCGTGCGCTCAAACGAGACATTAACAAATTGTGTTGTTATCGTACTCGTGCGTAATAAAAAACAAAAATGTATAAATAAAACGTCGATATCGCCGTGGCACATCACTAACTCAGGTGAGCGTTGATTTAATATTAAATGTGCTAAATGCCGTGAGCGCGAGCTAGATTTTTATAATATTTATGAAGTTTTCTACTACGTTATATCAATAAATTCTGTGAGTTATAATGTTGTGTTTGTCTCGTCTATTCTGACTCATTAACTGGTGGGAGTCGAGTTGAATACACTATTTATTCAGAAATTCCTAAAAAAAAATGAATTAATAATTTTTTTATTAAATATACTTAAAAGCAAGTAGATTATAAGAGAATTTGTAAAAAATATTAAACCTTATCACAAAAATGTGTTTTTAAAATTTGAGAGTGTGTGTCTGATAGGTATTTCTAAACTCTAAATTAACTCGGTTCAGCCGTTCTAGAGTTTTAGCGATTGTACAATATTAAAATTCGCCGTACATAACAGTCGTAAACTTTAAACCATACAATATTATGATCCACTACAGTCCCACAAACCGCAATAAATCACAAATCTACATAGTCCTCCTGCGCATACAAAACCGGGACTTGTCCGGACCAAACAATACAGTGTGGTGACCGTAAGGAGGATATGACATACAACCGTTAGACCGCCACTTCCGGTGAGTGCGTGACATATGTCGTAATGTATGACGTCATATGTCACTCAGTTTGGATCTAGAAATGTACCCTTACACCTATGACTAATTTTTTAATACAATAAATAAATTTTTTTTTTCGATACTTCGTAAATACCAAATATTCTCAAGATAACTTAGCCAACGTCTTACTGAATGGCTAAGGGCCCGTTTTACCGCTTACCGACAAAGTTTCAGTTAGGTTATCCACAACTTTTTTTAAAGATTCTCCATACAACATCTGTCAAATAAAGTTGTGTATATACTATCCGTAATCGGTGAAACAGGCCCTAAGTTTCATTAAGAATTATAAATTGTTAATATTTAAAACTCACCTACGACTCAAGAAAGTGGGACTGGTAGTATATATTTTTTGCTTTTTATTGTCGTCAAACTGTAATAGTTATTTAAATATTTAGGTCAGTAGCTATATCACCTAAGATATATAGATAGTATCAAATGGCATCTCTCCAAAACATGTTTGCTAATCTTTATAAGCATAGCAATAACTTAATTAAGACATATTTCCTAGATTTAGACAAATCTGTACTCTGGCGCCGACCGTATCTTTGCAATCTGCGCATGCTCTCTGCAAACAATCTATTCTTTGATTTCTCTTTCATCGTCCAAGTGAAAATCAAACCTAACTCATTGCTATAAAGTTTTAAATGGAATGGTTGTGGTGTAACCGAATAAGTCATATCACAACTAAATTCTAGGTGTTGATTAAATTGAACGGAATCTATGAAAATGATTTTATCTCTTTCCAACGCATTGAGATTGTATATCTGTCTCGCTCGTCGATGGTAATTTATGTCTTTATCTGTAGCACAAAATACATTATTATTAGCTTTATTTGTTGTGATTTTAGATATTCGGTACGAGGTTTTGAAATGCTCTTATCTCCTTAGATAAAATTATCTTAACTAATAGAAAAGTTGGTCGTCAATCACGCCGAAAATACTGAACGGATTTAAAATCCATCGATAGACAAAGAAACTGACTTTTTGGATAGATTTTTATTCCGATCAGATGCTGCAAAAAAAGAAAAAAATCGGCGAAAATCGGCTGGTAATAATGTAAAAATCGATAAAAATATTCACCGAAAATCAATAAAAAATAAAAAAAACGGAATTATTTTGAATAAACCAACACATTTTTTTTAATTTTGCGAAGTTTCATCCCCATGATACAAAATGGGGTGAAATTATAAATTGTTAACACAGAAGCAATACATTTTCATGTGTCCCTGTGTACATTCGAATTCACAATCACTATAACCATTGAGAACCGCCACATAAACATTGTCCGTCTGTCTGTCCGTCCTCATGAATAATAAATGCGGCTACCTGGGGATTCTGTATGTAT
This sequence comes from Cyclargus thomasi, assembly GCA_026546445.1. Lineage (NCBI taxonomy): Eukaryota > Metazoa > Arthropoda > Insecta > Lepidoptera > Lycaenidae > Cyclargus > Cyclargus thomasi. The sequence continues at coordinate 13,526 of JAOTAV010025214.1, forward strand.
ATATATGTATGTATATATATGTATGTATATATATATATATATGGTTCCGATGCTACAGAAAGTTGGTTTACTTACTACCTTTGACAGATAAATTGAAACTCGCAGAAATTACTGTATATTTTTGAAAAAAAAAATGTTGATAGAATGTTCTCGAGTATAGACTCTAAAGTAACTTTCTATCTAATGATCTCTAAGGTTTACGCGAGTATCACTCGTGGTGTTAAAAACACTTACGGATTTTGTCGCAGAACACTTTTTTGATTCCCGTTAAAAAAACCTTTCTATCTTTTTAAATTAATATCTTCATATTCTTCTCCAATCGGAATTGCTGCTTATTTAGAGCACGAAATAAGGAAAAACAAATAAACTAACAAATACACTTCCTCACGCATACTTTGAAACTAATATTATGAATGGGAAAGTATGTCTGTTTGTCCTTCACGCCCTAACGAAGCTATAAAACAACCTAATTTTTGTCACTAAACAAAACAAAGTATCCTGTTTCTCTCCATTTTTCCGTTATATTAATGAAAATGTGGGGAGAAACAGGCTACTTTTTGTCATGAAAAACACTATGTATGTAAAGGAGCTGACAAAAACATTCGTATTTTTACGCAATTTTTACATTCCACGCGAGCGAAGCCAAAATCAAAGCTAGTTTAGATGATTATTATGGACAGCAGTTAGCTTAGATATTTAACATCAAGGAAAGTGGCTCTTATGTCCTCTACATAAGGGTACTGTTACAGGTAGAATAGCTTCAAACGTGTTATGACCCGGGATGTACGGTCGAAGTGGAGCAGTCGGACGAACCGCGTCGCGCTTCCTGGCGCGTGCGAGCCGGCGGCGCTATTCACAGGCGGGAGCGATTTCCAAACATTACACGCGGGAGAACTATACTTCGACACGAATGGACCGGCTCTATTCGACAAATACTGCTACACAAACTGGTGTGAAACAGTGAGTGAGTGTACCGAGCCCGGGGTTTCAACTCTTTACGCCTCATTCCCTTTCCTATTCCCGTTCTCTATTTTCGTGGTGTAGTTCTCCATTGAAAGGCCGGTAGCGCACTTGCAACGCTTCTGATGTTACAAGTGTCCATGGGAGACGGTAGATGCTTTACATCAGGTAACCCGTCTGCTCGCTTGCCTCCTAATTTTATTAAATAAGTCGTCGTCCAACTGTAATTCACCGACGCATAGTTTCCAAGTTCTCGTTTAAATATTTTCGACCGTAAATATGTTTTATTCATATTCGCGAATAATTTCTTTGGGAACGGATTAAGAGTATTTTATATTGTAAATATTTTATACTTTATGCACATGCACCACACGCTACGAGGCCAAGTGACTTCCGCTACCAAACATTGATCAATGTGAACCCTATGCCGTTCATATAAGGTGCACATTGAGCGAGCATAAGCAAGTTTTTGCCGCGCGTATCGGCACTCAAAAGAGTTCAACGCGAAGGAAGTCCGTCTACACCTAGGTCTAGAATGTGACAGGAATTTGAAATCGTTCGAATTTTGACGTTTTTTTTTTTTGCGCGGTTACGTAATGGCAAAGTAACGAAATGACGGTACCATGATTAAGTGTATAGATAACTAGCTGTCCCGTACCCACTTCGTTGAGCACACCTCACGATAACTGAATTCGGCGCATAGAAAGTAATAGCAGAAAAACCCAAATATCTTCCAGAATAACTCATAGATAATAGAGGTGTCGAATGGTAAAGCAATTTTCGAAATAGGTTCAGTAGTTTTTGAGTCTATTCATTAAAACAAAACAAAATTATGCTCTATAATAGGTATAGGTCTAGATAATATTTTTTTATAAGTTACATCATAATTTTTAATACATTTCTATCTTCTCTACTATATCATATAATAATTATGATAATTTTATTGTCAATAATAATTTATTAAAAGAATTATCGAGTTATTTATGTAAGTGTTAATATTTTTATTTTTCCTGTTTACTGATAGCTAAGAATTGGCCTCTATAATAATGCTCGTGTAATTATATAATTTGTTTGCTATTAAAGTGCTATTAGTGGTGTATGTTTGAAAAACGGCTATTTAACTGAAAATTGCGCATAATTAGAAGTTTAATTAAAACTTATAGGGTTGTCATATTTTACAATTTAAAACTACACTAGCCGCTATTGTGCCGGTGTGTGTGTGATATAAATATCTTCAAAAGCTGAAGATCTCTTTGGTATAGTTTGTTTCTATGTAGACACTAGATCGTTTTTGCTGTGGGGTTCGGGGGGGGCATGCATCGACACAAATGGGCCGGCTCGAACTGAGCGATATCACGGCCTGAAAACTGGCGTGAAACGGCGTTGTGCTGTGTCTTGTTCAGTGAGTGAGTTTAACGGTGGCCTAACTTTAATCCCCTATTTGTATTCCCATTCCCTCATAATAGACCGGCAACGCACTTACGACTCTTCGATGCTTTCCATCAGGTAACCCGTCTGCTCGCTTGCCCTCTAAATAACATAAAAAAATGTTGACATTAAATCTTTAGAGCACCGTTTTGTCGTACTTGTTGTAATAAAAACTAATTTAATAAATGACTTATAACTTTGCCGTCAAACTAAGTTTAATAGAGATTTGAAATAGTTCACTTTATCGATACGAAGCACATATTGTCGCTGCGAGTACCAAGTTCCATATGTGATTTTGCTTACGTTGTGGGAAACAACAAAAAACATGTTATTGGATTGAAAACTAAAAAAAAATACAAAATTATTGAAACCGCAACATGGTATATTACAAAAATGTTTTTTGTTTTCAGAATGTGCAGAACGAAACTGAGATTACTTTTAGCGAATAAACGAAAAATTACAAAAAACCACATATGGAATTTCGCACTCGCAGCGACGATATCAGGCTGCTAAATAAATTAGGTTTAGATTTTTTTTAGCAATAATTTAGACATCAGTTTTGGTATTTTGGCGGTTATGTTGAGGGCTTTATTAGTTAACTGTAAATATGTAAGTCACATCTTAAAAGATGCTGTCTTCTACACAGTACAAAGTAGTAAGTCATTTTAGAAAATTGGTTACGACGCGTAGTACGAAGCGCACTAATAGATATTAAGAATACTCTTTGTCAAATATTTTATATTTGACAACCCTGAAATTAACAACAATGACGTCACAATGTACGTCTTTCAGCAATGATCGACTAATAGTAACTATTATCTCCAGATGTTCATTAAAACAATTAGTTATTAATAAAAAGTAATTGCATCCGGAACAAATTTTTATGTAATTGTGCTTATTGAATTATTATTATCAATATTTTTATAAAACAATAATTATAAAAATAACATAATAATTATAAAGCTATGTAGTGCTTTATAATAATAATAGTGGTAATGACGTTAAGTAATTAAGTATTCAGAAGAGTTACGTAATTAAGTATTCAGAAGAGCTTTTAAGATTAAGTAAAGCTATATTAGGTCAAGCAGACGTATGCAATGCACTATCAACTGGGTAAAAATCTTTTAATTAAACCTGTGGTGGCCTATCCTCGTTCTTTATAACTATTCCCTTTCCCTATTCCCGTAGGCTATTTCTTCATTAAAGGCACTTGCAATTAGGGACAAAGTACATAACATACATTTCATGGTTTCCATGCACCTCTCCCCCCCTTGTCACAGGTGGTGCTATTTCTGAGGACTACCCTCCTTAATGCGACGTCTCGAAATTTTCAAGCTTACTAATAAAAATTTAAACCACATCAATATCTAAAAGCTTTAGATAACACTAGCTTTTGCCCTGCGACTTCGTCAGCGTTGATTTTACCTGCTATTCTGCTTTACTCTTGAAAGTTTTCCTGAATTTTCTTTGTTATTAACCTCATGAAGCCCAAGACCTTTCCAAAAAATGAAAAACCATGGAAATCGAATTGTGCATTCTAAAGTTATATCGTCAGAAAGGAAAACTTAAAATATGATGTCACAAAACTGCGGACCCTCCTTAGTCACACCGTGTCACACTTCGACGACCCACTTCCCCTTTTCGTGTAACGTACTTTATGGATGGTCCCCTATATGGTGGAACTGAGCGACCCCTGCTAATGTACAGACTCAAGTCTATACTCATTGATTTAAACTTTTGCTAAAAGTAGCAGCCTAGACAGTACGTAGTAATTGAATCGCGTATTGGGTCGGAGATAGCCTACATGTTTCGTCTATACTCTAACGTCATGTATTATTATTATTTATAATTTCTTTTATTTATAAACTTCCTTAAATGTAAGTTAACAAAGTATCTACAAAATTTTTTAATATAGTTTGACTGTCGGCAATTTTAAACATAATATTTTAGAAATATCATAGTGCATGATCGATTAGGGACTGCATTACATATGTCGACAAACCACCTAAATCATTAATATAAAATTATGACAATATGTTATAAATAATGCGATAAATAATATAGCTACAAGCATATCAAATATCGTCTATTCATCACTACCAAATGAGCTGATAGACAGACATACATATATGGACGATTGTAGTTACGTGATGCTAACATAAACA
>JAOTAV010025235.1:0-21675 GCA_026546445.1 Cyclargus thomasi
CATTCTGTATATCTTTTAACCCACTATCGTAATAATTTGCATTCAATAAATTTTGTTTTACACGCATGTTCCCTATTATAGATCGCAAAACTTTTGTCAACAAAACACAAACAAAAATAATTTTTACTGTTGCATTACATGACAACATACTTATTTTCATGTATCAAGTACCTACTTTGTGTTTCCCCGTTACAAAAAATTACTACTCTTATGTCTGGTTTACACTTTTTAAGTAAGATAAGTAGGTAACTAAATTTTAACTTAATTTGAAGTAATTAACTTCATGTAAACACAAAATTTAGTAGCGAGTGGCAAGTTAAATGGCTAAAAATTAAGTTAAAATTTAAGTAACTACTTATCTACTTAATACGTGTAAACAAGACGTTACTTTCAAAAATTTCATGAATATGTGTGAATTAGCACGTTTATTTCTAAACAGACTTAATATTTTTCAGTTCTAAGTATTTAGTTTCACTGCAAACGTCTTTACAATATCATAAAAGAGAACACGAGGATTGTAAAGATGAAATATAAAGCCAAATAATAATTAGTCGCAAACTCGTAAGCCTGTCTGTGCTCACAAACTTTTGAAACGTAAGATCCCTTGCCTCGGCTCCAATTACCTATCACTTATTTTGTGACAGCCTAAGTCCACAATATAAACTCATTATTTTAACAATAAACCGTGGCCTTGTGAAAAATGGCTTAATCTTGCGGCTGGCGTATGATGTAGCGTCCATAGCATTAATTCCATATTTTTAATCCAAGGAGTAGAATTTTGACAGTAATTTTTCCAATTTTTGCCATACGCATACAGTTTTTCAAACTAAGATAGCAAGCTAAAGTCAGTAAGCTGTCAAGCTTGTGATTTTGGGCACGTGTAGCTAGCTTAATTTCCAAGCTAGTAAACTCAGTGAATTCGTTGACAAGCCAGTGCCTTCCAACCAGACAGTTCAAAAGAGAACCTGCTTTCTTGGCTTAAAGAACTGGTTAGGCCAGTTCTTCAAGCCAATTAATCCCGGTGTATCCCGGGCATTAAAAAAAAAATAATTCGAATAGAGAACAACACTCAAAGGATTTTAAATTTACACCCCCAAAAAGAGACAAAAAACGGGATCAACATTTGCTTTCCAAAGCGGGAGCAGCTACTTTCACACGTCTGTAAGAATATATCATAAAATTTCCAAACGGCCAAAAATTTAAGAAGGCTTTTATAATTTTCACTCCCAAGAGAAAATTATGAAATGCTCTTTTTTCTTTTCAGCATTGTATTAAGAAACCGTTCGCTTATAAAATTGTTGTAAATTATAAATCTATATATTAATTCACGAGCAGAAAACTTGTATCCCTTTTTGCGAAGATGTAAAAACATGAAAATTTTTCCAGTTATAGTTGATGTGGAGGAGGAGCGTGGAATACCATTATTGTTTTAAAAAATATGCTACAATCTTGCATATTTTTAATAAATAAAACACTACGCACACTACAATATTTTGACATGACACGATAATAATACGCGAAATACTCTTTTGTTTATGGCTGAAGTCTGTGATTTTTTAAAAATTTAATGACTTGATAACGAGACCTTTTTGCCAAATTGAAGTCTGTTATTGAATTGATAGATATTTATGATCGAATTTCGACCACAGGTCGACCTATATTTGCAGTAAATTAGTGGAAAGAGTGCAAGTAAAAAGTGAGTTTTATTATTGTTGTACAAGATAAGACGTAACACAATATTAAGATACTGAGGAACGTTCAGTAATTCGGCTATTATAATGTTCCGCTCGTGGCCTGAACGAAATAAACTCAATATACTGTCGACGGTGAAATTGTGTTACCCCGAGGTACCCTTGTGAATGCACAATACAATATTATATTATCTAATTTATGATCAGCAGACAACATTTAAATACTATTAAGTACCAACTTTACAATTGAAGACAAGTGGATGAAACAGATAACTAAACGTTTAAAAACTCCCGGATTTTTGTGTTATTGGACGCTTTAGAACCCGAAAAATTTTATCGAAATTAAATTATTTCGGATTTGATGTATAGCCGGATACACTAGCTAGATAATGAAATAGGTAAGTTACAAGATTTGTCAAAACTTTATGGGAAAAAATTAGAATATACACACACAGGTTGCAAGATGTTAGTTGTATTTTTCCACGTATGTCTTCAGTTGTGAAAATGTGTGTCACGCTAGTTTTATGTGACTGGTATCAGAACAGAAACTAAAGATTCGAAAAAACCTACGGATTTTTTTTGGGCCTAATTTAGAATGAAACCGTTTATGAGAGACAGGTAAAACTATCTGCCAACCAATAAAATAAACAAAATAGAGGGCCTATTTCACCACTTTTAGATCGTATAGTCTATTTACAACGTATCTGATAGATGAAGAAAGAAAATCTATCAGATAACTTGTGGATAGTGTAACTGATTCAGCATATGGCGAAACGACTCCTTAGGCCGTTTGTGTACGAGATTATTTTGGACCCAAAAAAATGCCACTTTACCATCTAGGCTATAGGTTTCATTTTCTACCGACATTGGTCTAGCGCCCATGTCGTGCTCTGTAGTGGCGTTGAGCAAAATCAAACTTAAAGTCTTTGTCTTATAACGGCATTTTCTTGGCCAAAATAATCTCGATGACGGTGTGCCGTATACAAACGGCTTTAGGGGTTGGTTCACCTGGACAAACGGCCTTAAAACAATGAATGGCGCTTCATTGAGACAATTCTCTCAAACGTATCTCTTAGCTCGTGTACCTACGTCTACGTCTTAAATCGTCCCGTATTGTACTCGAGTCAGATAACGGTGACGCAGGTACAATACTTACAGCTTTTATGAAGCCTTTACATCGTATTCAAGGAGTTTAAATGTTACGAGCGCTCACGTTTCAGGATCTTTCCTTATGTCGATAAGTTTGACTAAGCTTAGTAGGTGATGACGCTAAGCAAGGCTGTCAATTTTTATCCATACACACGCTCACATTTTTATATAATTAATGAGAAATTATGTTTGTTTATGCTTTCTTCATGCACTAACGTAGTAACCAATAGACTTAATTTTGGCATATACTTAGGCAGGAGAACTAGAGGTCGTCTTATGGTTAGAATTCTACCATATGTATTTAAATCCATCGTGTAGAGTAGCCATAAAGTATAATCTATCTATTTTCAATCACAGACTTCAATTTGCCATAAAGGTTTCGTTACCAGGCCATTAAATTTTATTAAAAAAATCAAACTTCAACCGTAGACAAAAGAGTATTCCGTGTATGATTATCGTGTCATATCAAAATATCGTAGTGTGCGTAGCGTTTTATTTATAAAAATATACGAAATTAAAGCATATTCTAAAGCATAACTTTAAATTTCCTTAAAAGAGGTAAATGTAGGTTATTGATCTTAAAAAACATGACGTTCCCATTATATTTGTGTTTTTGCGAAATTTACGAATTTATTCTGTAACTTCCAAATTCCATGCAGACGCAGCCGCGGACAAGGCTAGTGTATGAATGAAATGATTTTCTACCGTAGAACTTTGTTTGTGTAGTTCACATCATCTAGTGACCAAATCAGCGACTATCCATCGATTTAATTTCTCAGAATGCACACGGTAGATGTACCTTTATAAACATACATTTTGTTACATATTTTACGAGTGAAATAAAGCGTCATTTACACTACTCTACTAACATCCTTGAGCACTCCCGAAGGCAAGCTACGTGACGTTTAAACATGCAAAGGCCCAAGATCACTTTAAATTCTGTCCCAATTAAGCAAACAAACAACTTGACAACTATTTAAATGAGCAAATTCGAGCCGACGTCTACAGGGGTGAGGGGTTGAATTATTCACCAGCTCCTGTATTTATTTAATTATTCCCACCTGCTTCGTCATTTTTAAGTAAATGTGGGTGTTTACTTAGACTCAACACGATGATAAGGAAACTGCCTTCTTTACACGTTGAGTCTATGAGTTACTGATTTTTGTAGTTTTATTTGTGAATGCTTTTTTATGTGTCAACATAATTGGGTACTGGGTAACCATTATTTTAGAACACTAAGGGCCTGTTTCACCGCTTTCTGTTAAAGTTGCTGTTAGGCTATCCACAATTTTTTTGACAGTTTCTCCATACAAAATCTATGAAATAAAGTTGTACCTTTCAAATAACTATAAGTCTTCATAATCGGGCGATTGGAGACGATCACACGCGAACATTATCGTGTAGAAGGCATACTCGGTTTTTTTCACCGATCATAGTCTTTGAGCGCCTTCGATCAAATCATCAACAGAGTACTACGAATGATTCTTTGGATGCTTCAAAATTATCGTGCCTTTTAACGATTATGTAGAGACCGCATGAAACTACTCTTTCAGATATATTATGTTCATTGTTGGTTACACTCCAGGTGTTTCGTTCAGTGAGTGAGTTTACCGATGGCCCAACTTCCCTTATCCCTATTCCCATTCCCTCATAGAGGCCAGCGACACACTTGCAACTCTTCGGTTGTCGCGATTGTCTATGAACGACGGCAGTTGCTTTCCATCACTTAACCCGTCTGCTCGCTTGCCCCCTAAATATCACGTAAAAAAAAAACATTTTCGCGTTTCTCCTTTGCACGAATCTAAGAACTGGACCTTGGAGGCGTATTGCCAAAAACGATCTCAATCGAATGGATTTCTCGAAGGGCGAGTCACGATAGGGCATTAGTACTAATGCGATAAAAACAATGACTCAGCCCTTTCCAGCCGGCGATGACTCGACCGTATTCACGTCGCTAATGACTGATCTCGAGATCTCCGGTCATCATGAATATTCTGAGCCTGAAATTACCGAAAGATCGGATACTTCCTGAAATAGTTCTGTTGTTACGAGGCTGGTCGAAGTCAGATTTTTCGTATTTTGAAATTGAAGGGTCGGTCTGAAGGGTTTAAAAAGGACAATAGCAATATTGCAAAGGAATGGTTTGTAATACATTTCTGTACGTTCCTTTGCACATAAAAAATCGAATAGCTCTGATAAAATTGTTTCTTCTAAATTCAATTTAAAATGATCGTGATGACATTGTTTTTTAAAATTGGTAGCGAATTACAAGAAACATGATAAAACAAATTGCTCTTAGAAATATAGCTAATTCGGCCTTCGGGCTGAGGGGGTGATATCTAATGTAAAAAATCAAACGATTTTTCATGGATTTTCATTAAAAACATCAAAATAGATCGAACAAGTTTTTAGCAAAACTTGTCCAAATTATATTCCCTCTATCGATGTAGCTTGTCATCGCTATAACATGTGATATATCGCTCGCGTGCTTGTGTTTATATTGCACGGCTCTCCAGGGAATATTCAGTTACGTTATTTGACCATTTACGACCTAAAATTCATTCCAATTAAACGAACTGTTAATTATTTTGTCGAGTAGACAATATTTTAAAGCATATTATAGACAAGTAGTTTGCTTTGAAAGTAATAGTTTTTGCCCGTAGCTTCGCTTTTGTGAAATTTAGAATTCGCGTGAAAAAACCAACATTCTGGTATGGCTTCTTTAGATACATAATGTTTAACCGAGATAAAAAGTGCCCTATGTTACTCTCCACTATTTCAGCTAAGTCTGTGCTATATCGATTGATTCGTAGCTTCGTTTGGACATTAAGGAAAGACAAATAAACAAACTGTAAGGCTAAAGATTTAAGCAGCAGGCGACTTAAGCGAGAAAGGTTTTTGGTTTGTCGTGTTCTTTTCATTGGCCTGCACTGCTAGATTACCGGCGGCCCAACTTCTCTAATCCCCTATCCCTATTCCCATTCCCCAGTCCCTCATGAAGGCCGGCATTGCACTTGCGATTCTAAGGATGTTACGAGTGTCCATGGGCGACGGCATTTTATATCTACACGTCTTGCGCAAAAAGGGGTACAAAGTTTTCCGCTCGCTTATTATTAACATAAAGATTAAGAACCTGTTTCACCGCTCACAGTTAATCTATCCACAACTTTATTTGATACATTTTGTATGAAGAATATGTCAAAAAAGTTGTGGATAGCTTAACAGAAACTACATCAAGTGAAACAAGCTCTTAGCGTGATAAGTTATTTAACTAAAATAAATAACTGACGGCTTAAAGCACCAGTAACCACTCACTGTCGCCGAAACCTCAAAACGGTTACATCATCAGATTAAAAGTACCTTCGGGTTCTTGATAGATCCCGTTGAATAAAACATTTAATCTCCGGGAGAATACTCTATTTGATTAATATTATAATAAGGCCGCGAACTTCGGACGGAATGAATGAGTTTTGGGAATTTAAAGCGACGGTTGTCAAGCTTCGCGAAGACGTCCGATAGTTTCCGAGGCGCTTTACATTTTGAGGGCCTGTTTCACCGTTTACAGATAGTTTATTTGACAGGTACAACTTTTTTTGACAGATTCTTTAAGGAGAATCTGTCAAAAAATTTGTGGATAGCCTAACAGAAACTAACAGTAAGCGGTTAAACAGGCCCTAAGACTCTCAAGTCTCAAGCAATATGATACGCGTCAGATCATTTTCGTAACTGACAGCGTATAAGAATAATATTAATACGCGAGTGGAAAACTTTGTATCCCTTTTTACGAAAGACGCGTAGACAAGCATGAAATTTCTCCCAGTTGTAGTTGATATGAAGGAGGAGCGTGGAATACAAATATTATTTTAAAATATGCTTTAATTTTGCATATTTTTGATAAATAAAACGCTACGCACTCTACAATATATGACTTGACACGATAATCATTCACGAAATACATTTTTTGTTTATGGTTGGAGTCTGATATTTCTATTAAATGGCCTGGTAACGAAAATAGATTAAAGTTTTTGTAAAACTTTTCTATGCGATGGATTTATAAAATTTTATTTTATGATATTTAGGGGGCAAGTGAGCAGACGAGATACCTGATGGAAAGCAACTGCCGTCGCCCGTGGACACTCGCGACATCCAAAAAATCGCAGGTGCGTTGCCGGCTTTTATAAGGGAATAGGAAATGGGAATAGAGTTAGGCGTTTAGAGAAGTTGGGCCACCGGTAAACTCATTCACTGAACGAAACAGCACAACGTCGTTTCACGACAGTTTACTGTGAGACCGTGGTATCACTCCGGTGGAACTGGCCTATTCGTGCCAAAGCATGGCTCTGCCACGTCAAAATTATTCTGAACAATTCATCAGAGCAATTTCTGTAACTTGCCTCTATAAGTTGAGAAAAGCCACGTCTCGGTATAACTCCAAGGAGGCCAGCGAGTTTGAAGCACTTTGGCTATCAACAATCTTTGTTGTATTTCAAGAACACGGCCATTAAATTATAATTTATGCAATTTATATAAGTAATAGCTTTTGTGATCGCTAATTAACAACTGATCTTTTAGCGTCTGCCTTATATTCTTTTATATAAATAGCCGACAGTTCATTCATGTTGATGAATATTCTCTGAGGACACGAAAAATAAAAGATAACTCATACTAAGTTGCGAACAAGTTGGAAAAACTCGTGTCTCTTACATTATTCAACTAAATCCATTCGACGTACAAATATTAATGTAACATCTTGTATGAATTGAAGGGGCTACGATTAGTCTACATATATTTTTTTACTATAAAAGCAATTCTCACTTAATATTATGTATGTAAACGTGTGATTGCTAATCCTTTCTTCACGTCTAAACAAATATTTTTCATATCGACGCAAGTAAAATTCTAGTGTAACGAATTTTTTATTTAATACATATTTAACATTTTTACCTTGAAATAGGTAACAATGTTAGATAGAGTTGTTAAATAGATGCGTTATTTACCGAATAAAGCAAAAAAATAAAACACTGACTTTCTGTCTTCACACTTACGACCGCCATTCCCAGGTGAAACAGAACGATGCGGAATTGCCGTGTAAACAGTTTTTTCTTAATAACTCTATAAATATACAAAATTAAAAAAAAAAACCGCTTTTGCAGCAGTTTGGGAACAGAATTTTGTATCGTGTGTTAAATATGCGTGAAAATTAGAGGTTTCTTTGTGATTTTTTTTTAATCAAGAAAAGTTTAAGATATCGCGTTTTCGCCACTACAGTCGCTCACAAATATAATGTAGTATCTGTTTTTAAAAAATAAAATAATTAGTAGCTTATTATCAAGTGTATTATCAACTATAAAACGGAATTATAAAATAGTCAATTTCGCTTTTGTTGCCTTCTTAAATACATGATAGTTAATGGCTAGTATATAGTAAAGAGTGGACGAAATTACCCGTCGCATCTGGGATGAAATGGTCCCTTAAGTAAAATAATTTCAATGCCGGCAAGATGCTGATGATAAAATTAATAGCAATGTTATAAAATAAGAAAATGACCTGAAATATTACTGATACAGAGATATTTAAAGCGTCCGTGGCCTAGTGGGTAAGACGTTTGGTTCGCAGTCGAGAGGGTGCAGGTTCGAACTCCGGTGGAGGCGTGTGCCAATTAGACATTTTCCGATCTCAAATACACAATATGGATGCCCATTGCCGCGAAAGTGCCATGCTTCGGCACGAATGAGCCGGCTCGACCGGAGTGATACCACGGCCTGACAGAAAACTGACGTGAAACTGCGTTGCGCTGTGTTTCGTTCCGTGAGTGAGTCAACCGGCCCAACTTCCCTAATCCCTTATCCCTATTCCCACATAGAGGCCGGCAACGCACTTGCGACTCTTCGGATGTCGCGAGTGTCCATGGGCGACTCCAGTTGCTTTCCGTCAGTTCCTACTCGTCTGCTCGCTTGCCCCCTAAATATCATAAAAAAAACATTGCTCAAAAGTTGTGTTTGTGTAGACTTTTAATTTGGGTAGAAAAGGGTACCGAGTTACGTAACCGAGAAAGCAAATATTGGGTAAATGGGTAATTTTTTGGGCAACTCTAACTCCAAAATACATAACAAACAATAAAAACTTCTTAATATCCGGATTACGAGGCAATGACTAAACCTCTTTTATAATGTAAAATATTATGTCCTGGAATGATTTTGTTATAGTAAAAATATTAATTCATTCATAACATTATGAATGAATTAATATTTTTATTTAAGGAAATTATAGCGAGTATTTTGTACAGGATAAATTAAGCTTACGACGTCGCTCGGTCGAAAGAGTCACGGAAGCGAACTGAAATTAATCGCATTTTACATTTCATTAGAGATACACAACGCCCTTACTGGCACATTGGAAAACTTTTATGGAACACTAGACTATGTGATTGCTGTTATTTTTGTGAGTATAAATTTCCTGTTTTTCTTGATTAAAAAAAAAAAAAAAACCAGTTACTATATAGTAAATATTTTATCATATCCTTATTTTTAAATAAAGGTTTTCCACGATGAAATGCAAAACTACTAGTAGATATAAAATTTACTTGAACAGTTAACACTTTGTGCAATTAGATTTCAATCCAGTCAGGTTATATATCACGAAGCCTAGATACAAAGCATCTAGTATTATTCACAACTGCCCTTTATAGTGGTTTCGCTGGCGTTAAGAATTATTTTCATGTCAATTTTTATCCCCTATTTTATCACTCCTGGGGGTAGAATTTCTCAATTTATTTCTTAGCTAATTCCTACGTCGTCACGTCAACCTGCATGCAAAAATTCAGCCCCATCCGTCTTGCAGTTTGAGCTGCGCGATGATAGATCACGGTGTCGCCTACGAGTTTCATATTTAGAATATATAGACTTTTTAGTCGGGGAGGTGAGACTGCTATTTTCGTATTAACTCGAGCGTTGTGGAGATCTAGCACGTTATGTAGATTAGATAAAACGTTTAAAAAAATTATATTTTTTTATTTAAGCGGTGGTAAGACGTTACAGCAATTTTAAGCAATTTTAAAAATAAATTGCTTTAAAAATGTAGTTTACAACGAACATTTAATGGACGATTTCAGACGGTAAGGCTTAAAGCATTTAAGCATGTGACATTATACATCTGGGAAGCAGAAGGGAAGGGAAATGAAAATATGAGGCTTTGTTTTTATGTTATTACCTTACGTTTAAATCAGGAGTGATTTACATGGAAGTGTTTTTTTGGCGTATTTCTTACATCCTCTATCTTAATATGACGGGTTTTTTTTCGATGACATTTCGCTACTTAAAAATAACTTTTTAAGAACCAAACTAACTAAGAAAATGATTTTCTGGTAATCGTGGTAACGATTACCAGAGACATGTAAAAAGCCTACACTAGCTTAATCTGACGCGCTTGAGTAAATCCGAAATTCCCTTCTTGGGCTCCCCTACTCTTTAGTTTGTTCTGTGTCTATTAAACGGCTAAAAGGCTGTTGAGAAAAAAATCAAAATCAAAATATTTTTATTCAAAATAAGTAATTTAAGTACAGTTTCTAAACGTCGAGACTACGGTGCCTATCACCGCCGGTTCGGGAACGGCGACGGCCGTTGCTTCCCATCAGGTAGCCCGTCTGCTCGTTTGCTCCCTAAATATCATTAACAAATGCTCCCGTGTTCGAAAGGACACTACCCTCAAGTGCAAGTTATTTACACAAGATAAAAATATAACTTGAACTAGTACAATATAACCGTATACACCCTATTCCCTAGACAGCCTTAAGTACCCTTGTGGTAGGGGGGCGCTATTTTCCCTCCGATCGGAGGTTTGCCGTGAATCCCGCCTCATTTCAAACCACCACCAGGAATGCTTTATTTCGCAAGACAAATGACTCTTTGATATTCTGAAGTAAATATTTTTTATGTCATCTGATCTGACGTTGATTGCGTCCATAGCCTAGTGGGTAAGACCTTTGGTTCGTACTCGAGAGGGTGCAAGTTCAAACCTCGGTGAAGGTGCGTACCAGTGAGACATTTTTCGATCGCAAGTACATAATACGGATACTCATTGCCGTGGGAGAGCCATGCTTTGGCACGAATGGACCGACTCGACCGGAATGATACCACGTCCTCACAGAAAACTGGCGTAAAACGGCGCTGTGCTGTGTTTCGTTCGGTGAGTTTACCGGTGGCCCAATTTCCCCAATCCCCTATCCCTATTCCCATTTAATGTTCCCTCATAAAAAAGGCCGGCAACGCACTTGCGACTCTCCAGATGTCACGAGTGACCATGGGCGACGGCAGTTGCTTTCCATCAGTTAACTCATCTGCTCACTTGCCCTCTAAATGTCATTAAGAAAACTTTTTTTTGGTGAAATTTTGGACACGCGGGCACGACCATGCAGAGGTGTTATTACCTCTCCTCGCTGATATTGGGCTATATTCGTCTTTAATCGAAGTCCTCCAAGCGATTGTGACGATTAGAAGCGATCATACGATCATCGATCATAGCCGATACCATCCAAGCATCCACACAATCGTTCGTAAAACTTTGTCCGCCGTGCCGAGTATGCCGAGTAAAATTATTAATATGTATTCATCCTTACTAAATATATTAATATTTTAAATGGAAAAGTGTGTATGTTTATTTATTTGTTTGTCCTTTCTGCACGCTCAAACGAAGCCAACCGATTGCCTTGATTTTCGGTATAGACTTAGTTGAAATTATGAAGAGTGACACAGACTTACTGTTGGTCTTTGAAAAACATCAGGTACAATCAGAGAAGTTGAAAGAGACACAGATCGTGGATCTGAGTGTTTTGGTCGGTTTATGTCAAACTCAGTCGGTAAATAAAGACTTACGTGGAATTAACTTATTCCGACCAAACCACGAAGGTCTGTCAACTGGCTCTCATTCGATTTCCCCCTAACCTATCCGAAATATTCGTATTTTCACTTTCAATCAATTTCTGAAATCAACGCAAGCGACAGACAACTACTCATGTTTTACTGAATATTTATAACAATATTTGTTATATTAATATATAGTAAAGGACATAGGACATTGTCGTGGAATATTTTCCCCGTTTCCCTATTATTGTGAAACCAATCCGTTTTTCTTGACATTGAACACCGGTTTGCCATTAAGACTTCGGGTATATACGACCCTTATACGTAGTCTGATTATTAATATCTCGTTATATAATAATATATGGGAGAGCCATGCTTCAGCACGAATGGGCCGACTTGACTGGAGTGATACCACGGCCTCACAGAAAGCTGGCGTGAAACGGCGTTGTGCTGTGTTTCGTTCAGTGAGTGAGTTTACCGGTGACCCAACTTCCCTAATCCCCCTATCCCTATTCCCTCGTAAAGGCCGGCAACGCACTTGCGACTCTTCGAATGTCACGAGTGTCAATGGGGGACGGCGGTTCACGCCAGTTTTCTCTGAGGCCGTGGTATCACTCCGGTCAAGCCGGCCCATTCGTGCCGAAGCACGACTCTCCCACAGCAATGGGCATCAATATTATGTACTTGAGATCGGTAAAAGTCTCATTGGTACACGCCTCCACCGGGGTCTGAACCTGCGCCCTCTCTTGCGCGAACCAAAGGTCTTACCCACTCGGCTACGGACGCTCAAATATGAACTATAAGTGGGAAAAAGGGGTATGAAGTTTTCCGCTCGCGTATTAATTTATACTGGATGTTATAATATTTTATAATTGACATTATACAAAGGCCAACAGAACTTCACAAAAGCACAACTTTTGCACAGCACTCTCGACTTTAGAACGTAACAAAACTGTCCAACTATTTCATATCAAACATGAAGCGAATTACTCTCGTAGCTTTAGTCCCTAGTAACATAAAGATAAATATAACTTACCGAAGCTTCGTTAAGCTCGGTTAAGCTACAGTATAAGTTCGGCCCCACTTGAGCAAGCTAATCCTTTGTTCGAAAGCTGACCCTTTAGATAAGTGTCCTGCAGATAAAAGTTTGGGGTGAAAAACTAAAGCTTTGAGTTATTACTGCCAAACGAATTATGTCGTCAGGGAAAACGCCAAAAGTAGAAAAATACACTCGAAAATTACATTTGAATTTATATTGTCATTTGTTTCTAGGGTTCCGTACCCCAAAGCTTGAAAACGGGACCCTATTACTAAGACTTGAATGTCTGTCTGTCTGTCTCTAGAACGGTAATAGTTAGAGAGCTGAAATTTTTACAGATTATGTATTTGTATTGTCGCTTTAACGACAAATACTAAAAACAGAATAAATTGAATAAATAAGAGAGGCTCGCATGTACTTCTGTTATTTTTGCAATTTTTTGCTCGAAATCAATAATGACAACAGGCTGGCGCTGTATTTTTCTAACAAAATGCTATTTACATCGTTTTTATACTTTACTAATCATGGATATCATTTAGATAAAATTATTAAATTAAAGTGGGCTCTCATACAACAATTTTTACCTATGTTTGCTCAAATACAGTACGGAACCTTTCGCGCGGGAGTCGGAATCGTACTTGTCCGGTTTTATTTTATTAACACATCGCCTTTTTGTCTGAAATCGAAAAAAAGTATAATGACTTTGTATTTTTTTTTATTTAGAAATATATACTAGACTATTGACAGGGTAGCCGTTTTCATATCCACATGTAGCATTCGTACTCGAACGCCATGAATACACAAGCATTTTATTTTTTTGGGTTTTTATAAGTGATACGTAAGAAGCTCCTAAAAGGGGGGTTGCATGCAAAATTTTAAACTCCTAGCGTGACTTTTAGTTTCTGAAATTCTGAATGAATCATTGGGTAAGTGATTTTTTTTAAATTTTTTTTGTAACGCATAATACAATACCTATAGATTACATGGTGGATATTAATAATTAATGGTAAAGGTAGCCTTTCAATTATTCAGTACCTAAGTCATCTGCAGCGCCCGGAGATAAGCAAGTGCGTTGACAAAGGCTTATGGACAATAACATTTATGATTCTTGTCCCAGAGCTAATTACCGCGTCAGACGTAACAAAGCGCTTGTGAGCTGAACCGCAGTGCCACGGGCAATAATTATTTCGCTGATTTTAGGTTCTAACTATCTGTCTGCTTCGCCTTAATAATATTATACGTGCGATGGAGGTAGCTGGTGATCCAGAATTATACGCTACTTTTTACGCGTGTAACACCGCGGGACAAAGCTAGTTGATTTATAATGCCGTTTCGGATGAGTTTTTTTTTAAATCAACAAATTAGAATCATTTATTTCTGAGTTTGAGAACCGCCGTAAGTAACTCGCACGGGGCCACTTTTTACTAAAAAAAACTGAGAAGATTTGTCTCCTTAAATAAAAAACGATTTCTATTCTATCTATACATATAATGAAACAGTAAAATTGGAGTGTCTGTACATTAAATATTTTTACATAATAATCTAAGGAACAGTAATAAAGCACATGTCGACAAAAAAGTTGTCTGTCTGTTTGTACTCGTTAATCTTAGAAACTACTGGACGGATTTGAATAAATCTTTTGTTTAATAGCTATTGCGTCTGGGCAATGTATAAGATACTTTTTGCCTTGGGAAAATGTACGGTCCCCGCGTGATATACAAATTTTTGCGCCAAAAATCCAAACTATTATTATTTGCCCGATCTGTTATTATGTTGTTAACATTCTCCTTAGCTGAAGTAATAAATTATTTATAATATATTTAGATATTTATACAAGCTTTGAAAGTGTACATAAAAATGTCCCAGACGTGTCGCATTCTGAATTTCTGAGATAAGAGGGTGTAAACATACATACTCAAGTTTATAACCGATCACGAGGCTCGTAAAAAGTTTATAAGCACACCTCAGCGCATAACCGAATTCTGCTCCAAACACTAAAATATTGTAATTTTATCTTTTTACAACAAATATGAGAGGATAAAAAGAATTCTCGTAAATCATGTATTATATAAGCGAGTATTTTCTTTTAGAAATAAGAGTAAAAAATGCCTAAGAATACATATTTTTTATAGCCGTGTACACGAGCAATACGCGGAAAACTTTGCACCCCTTTATACGAAAGATGCGTAGATGTAAAAGCATGAAATTTCTCCCAGTTGTAGTTGATATAGAGAAGGAGCGCGGAATACCAATATTATTTTAAAACGTACTTTTACCTCACATATTTTTATTAAATGAAACGCTTCGGACACTTTGATATGCACACTACAATATTTTGACATAACACGATAATAATATACGAAATTCTCTTTTGTTTATGGTTGAAGTATGTGGTTTTTAATGAAATATATGGCCTCGTAACGAGACTTTTAAGTTAAAATCAAATTTGTGATTGAATTGAGAATGGATTATATTTTTTATAGGTTCTCTACAGAATGTATTTAAAAACAAATGTCGAATTTCGACCACAAGGCATCATATCTCTAGTACTTTTTAATTTAACCTTATTGAAAAATAATCTCTTACAGATTAAAAATATGATTAGTAATTTAATAATGTAAAACATACTTGTTTTTTATTTCTGTTTCACTAGCGTTAAGAATTGTTTTATTACCTATTTTAACCCCTCAATATAGACTTTATCAGAATTCTTTCTTAGGATCCTACGAGCTTGGTCAAACATCTACATACCAACGTGCCAAATTTTAACCCGATCCGTTCAGTGGTTTAGACAGTGATAGATCACTTTGTGAGCCAGTCACCTATAAGTTCGGTATGTTTAGTTTTTGTTGAGGTAACTTTTCTAAAGATCCTAAGGATATATTTCTCAAGAGCCTCGAGGCTTGTACAATGGTATTGCGTTGGGAATAATCGTCAAAGATATTTTATTTAAGTGAATACAAAACGTTTTTCAAACACGGGAACGAGATATAAGGTACAAAATTACATAAAGAAATGAACCGAATACATATTACTTTATACTAGGATTTTCGTACGGCTTTGCCCGCAAGGAATCAAAACATTTACGAATGATTTATCTCACGGGATTACTTGTCCATACAAATATTATAAATGGGAAGTGTGTTTGTTTATCTGTTCAACGAAGTTACCTATCGACTAGTTTATAAGCGGTTAATTTAAGTGACAGACATTAAAATGATATACATCTTTTGGTTGAAAATACATCAAGTTTACAAGTAGGTAACCTTAATATTCGTTGTTTTTAAGATTTTTTGGGGGCAAGCGAGCACACGGTTTACCTGGTGGAAAGCAATTGCAGCCGCCCATGGACACTCGTGATATTCGAAAAGTCGCAAGTGCATTACCGGCCTTTATGAGGGAATAGGGAATGGGAAAATAGGGAAACTCACTCACTGAACTTAAAACAGCACAACGCAATTTCACGCCAGTTTCCTGCGAGGCCGTGGTATTACTCCGGTCGAACTGGACTATTCATGCCGAAGCATGGCTCTCCGTGGCAAAGTGTTTTTTATGCGATTTTAAAACGCCACGCGAGCTAAGCCGGAGGTAAAAGCTAGTTTGGATGTAAGTTTCCCCATTATCTAAATCAACGAATAGTCTGAACATCACATTTCATCGAGAATAGATCAGCAGTTTCGGAGAGACTGACGTACAGAAACAAACAAAGTTTCACACATAAATCTGCCGTGGGAGAGCCATGCTTCGGAACGAATGAAAAACTGGCTTGAAACGGCGTTGTGCTGTATTTCTTTCAGTGATTGAGTTTACCGGTGGCCCAACTTCCCTAATCCCTGTTCTCATTAAATATTCCCTCATAAATGCCAGAAACGCACATGTCACGAGTATTCATGGGCGACGACAGTTGCTCTCCATCAGGTAACCGGTCTGCTAACTTGCCCCCCTAAATATCATAAAAAACAAATATTTTTACTCTCGACGGCTTTTTAATGAGATTATTGAAAAAACCAGAAAAAAGGCCTGACGGAAAGCAAAAACTGTCGTACACGTACTCGTATACTGTGTTATCAGTTACTTAAGAGGGATACGCACTTCTTGAAAATATTTCCAAGTTTGGTGAGGAAAATGCTGGTTGATCTAAAAAAAAATTATGATATTTATGGAGCAAGCGAGTAGACGGGTTATCTGATGGAAGCAACTGACGTCACCCATGGACACACAACATCTGAAGAGTTTTCGTTGCCGACCTTTATGAGGGAATAGGGAACAGAGAATAGGGAATGGGAATAGGGAATGGGAATAGGGAATGGGAATAGGGAATGGGAATATGGAATGGGAATAGGAATTGGGAAAGTAGTTGGGCCATCGGTAAACTCACTCATTGGACGAAACACCATAAAGTATCATTCCGGTCGAGCCGGCCAATTCGGGCCAATGCATGTCTCTCCCGCGGCAGTGAGCAACCGCATTATGTAATTGAGATTGTATGACAAGATGATCTATTGGTAGAAAGGACATGTAACAAGTTGGTTCTGGGGCCGTACCCTATTACCGTTTTGAGACTCAGACGGTATATGAATGCTGCGTTCTAGTCTAACAAACGCGAAATGGAAGGTTTGTCGTATATTTGTTTAATGATCTGTTAACTGCATGACTGGCTCAAATCTGATTTTGAATTATTGTTTTTAATTAATTATAATTTCACTAATGTGGTACTTGGGACAGTTGTGAGGTCACAGTTTGGGTCAAACAAAAGACCAGCGTTGGTTACCTGGTAGCTGATGCCAACACTGCAGGGATTGGTCCTATTTGTAGTTTATTAAAATTATTGATATTATTTATGTGATTTAAGTTATATTTTTGGGTTTAACTATTGTTTATTTATTGTATGAAAAGCTGCAAATAAAAGCTTATTCTATTCTTTTCTATCAAAATGATGTTGTTACAGAAGAACGGCAGCGTTCGGTCGTATCCGAATATTCAAATGTGCCATTTGAGAGTTGATCTCCTACAAGTAAGTAAAAAGAGTGCTCTACTGTATTGCGTATACACTTTAACACTATAGAGTTATTCCAGCACAACTGAGTTGATTTCAATGAAACCAGTCATCGTCACCGTAACCGGAAAATAGATACTTGACTCCATTCAGCCGGTATCTTATTCTAACACCTTCGCTTAGAGCGGCTTTATTTCGAAAGCCTTAGAATCTATACCGACGTCATGAATGGGAAAGTGTTTTTATTTGTTCGACTTTACTTCACTCCCTAACGAAGCAACCAACTTGGTTTTTGGCATAGTAAGTCTGTGTGTATAGTAACATAGGCTACTTTCGGTTTTGGAAAAATCGACTTGTTCCCAAGATATTCGTATTTTTACGCGATTTGCGAATTCCACGCAAACAAAGCCGGAGGCAAAACTCAGTTTCGAATAATTTACAAGACGCATCTACTCACTCATAAGATCAGTAAGAAGAACACCATCCTGAGAATAATAAAAAAAAATTAAAAATAAAATGAAAATAAGTTTCTTTTTTCGTTCGAGTGCCGGGAAATGACATAGGGTACTTTTTATCCCGGAAAAATTTGACGGCTTCCGCGCGATAAACGAATTTCGGCGAAACAAAGTTCATGACTTTATCAAGTTTAAAAATGATAAAGAAGGGCGTAATCTTAATATTGTTAATGCGTAAAACTAATGTCACCTATCCACTTAAACATTTTTCAGTATATTACCGAGGATATCACGTACATTATTATAAATTTTAATTGAACCTAAGATTTCATTCTTGACATTTCTCTAGCTTTTTAGCACAACTTTGAGACGTGGAAACTAAAACATGTAGGCGCTATGGGTGATAATATTTATTTTTTTACAGAAAAAAAAAATGACACAGATCGCAAATCATCCTCTCATAAATTAACCGCTACATTCGCAATTAATCTAACTAATTTCCTCGACATTTATTACCAAAAAAAAAATACTCACAGTGATTCCCGAAGCTCGTAAATCCCGTTTCACTCTGTCTCAACTCACGTCATAACGGTCACACACACAACACTTTACGTAATCACGCGCACATGCTCAAAAACGCGGGAAAGTCCCGGGACGCGGCACCGCGTGCGATCGCACCGACAACCCTGGGCAACTGCCGTGACCAGCGCGCGCAACTCGCCCGCCCTGCGCGCGCACCCGATCGACTCCCCGATCATTTTTACATCTGCACCGTCGTGACATTGAAATTCAATTTTCCGGTGAGCTCGGATTCTACTATCGTTTTGTCAACTGCCTGGAGTGCATGCACTGCATTAAACCATAAGGTTTAATGCAGTGCATGCACTCCACATAAGCGTTACCTTAATCGTTACGGCGCGATTATCGCACAATCGCTTAGATTGTCAACGAGTTGATTAAAGGCGATAGGAGGTGATCAGCGAGAAAAGCCAAACAAGATCGTGCTCGCGTGTCATCGTTTGTAATCGCTGAATATCTAGAGGGGTCATAAAATTTCGTGTCTTCTAATATCGACATCGTAGCTTCAAGATTCGTTTGTATCAAGAATCTTGCCGTAGGAGAGCCAGGCTTCGGCACGAATGGGCCGGCCCGACCCGAGTGATACCACGGCCTCACAGGAAACTGGCGTGAAACATCGTTGCGTTGTGTTTCGTTCAGTGAGTGAGTTTACCGGTGATCCAACTTCCCTAATCGCCTATCCCTATTCCCTCACTTAATGGCCAGTAACGCACTTGAGACTCTTCGAATGTCAAGAGATCCATCAAGTAACCCGTTTTTTCGCTTGCACCCTAAATATCATAAAAAGCATTTATTTATCTTAACGCAAGGCTTTAGATATATCTCAAACTTTACCGTTTATCTGTATCACCGAGGTGTTTTGGTAATAAAAATTAATATAAATATATTTTTAGGCTGACACATCCGGAATGACTCCCCGAATCCGGATCCGAAAAATGAAGAAAAAGTATGGATTTTTTACATGATAAAAATGTTATGTAATCATTTGGATAACAACTTTTTGATATGGACAAGGTGGGATATATTTATTATATAGGCTAAAGCATAATATTGTTTTTACGTCTTTCTAAAAGCTGAAAACAACGTCAGATATTTAGA
The DNA here is from genome assembly GCA_026546445.1 of Cyclargus thomasi. Lineage (NCBI taxonomy): Eukaryota > Metazoa > Arthropoda > Insecta > Lepidoptera > Lycaenidae > Cyclargus > Cyclargus thomasi. The sequence goes on from JAOTAV010025235.1 coordinate 19,866, forward strand.
ATATAATAAACATAACATTGTAATGGTAGCCTCAAATTCATAATGTTCATAATGTGAAAATCATTTTTTTTGAGAAGGCTTGCTCTGCTCGCTTAATACACAATTTTCTAAAAAATATGTTTATAAAATAATAATAATAAATGTTTAACGACTTTGCTCCCTAAAAACAATAAGCTGTTACACTTTGCCCTTTACCATTTCAGTGATTAATCATAAATATAATTTCAATACTTAAAAAGTAATTAAAGTTGTGACTTCGACAATTTCAGTGCCCACTTTAACGAAGCACTGGGAGTTTCGCACAATATGACACAGTTGGGAAACTGTTTTCAGAAATAAACGCTGAAAATGCTGGTCTTTTACACATTTACTTCAAAACTAATGAGTTGCGTCTATGTATGAACGATTATTGCTTCGATATAAGTGCAGAATGAGAGAATAAATTATAAAAAAGATATGAAAATTCTCAAGATATGCATACAAGAAGCTATCACTGGCAAGTACTGGTAGGCAGCGCTGGCTTGATGTCTGGCACGTGTTTTACGAACCTTACAATGTATATACCGAAACACGATACCGAAAAAGTAAATTTTTAGTATAGAAATATAATAAAAAAAAAAATAGAAATATCTGTTCTTCAGTTGACCGCTGGAGGCGCTGTGAAATTTCGTTTCACTAAAAATTTTAGTAGTCGGCATCGAGTATCGTGAATTGTTGCTTCAAAGTCATGGTAGAGTTGGTCAACGCTGGTAAATAACACCAAGAATATGGCGCTTTTTTTTTCTAGCCAGTGACCTCCACTGGCTTCTCATTAGGACTGGCGCTTGCATTACAAGTACAGGTGCAGGCTATGTTTAAATTTTAAAAGTTGTCCGACTGTTTGCGTGGAGTTTTTTATGCACCTAATTTTTTATTAAATTAGTACACTAGCAAGCAAATAGGTCACCTAATAGAAACTAACTGGTTTCGCCACTCGCAACATAAGCAGAGCCAATTTCTTTGAGAATGAAAATAGCCCGTTTTCACAGTAAGCGCCCGTAGCCCAGACCTTTGGTTCGCACTCGAGAGGGTGCAGGTTTGAACCCATCTGGAGGCGTGTACTATGCCATGCACCGGCACGAATTGGCCGGCTCGACCGGAGTAATACCACGGCCTTACAGAAAACTGGCGTGAAATAGCATAGTGCTGTGTTTCGTTCAGTGAGTGAGTTTACCGGTGGTTTCCATTCCCGATTTCCCCATAAATGTGGCCATGGGCGATGGCAGTTGCTTTCCATCAGGTAACGCGTCTGCTCGCTTGTCCCCTAAATATCATTAAATATGTAATCATTGCATCCTTATGGAAATAGGCGTAGAGAAATGGGCCTTCGGTAAATTTTAAGGGACTAAATTCAAATCACTCAATGAAACACTACGCAAGCTCCGTTTGAAACCGGTTTTCTGTGAGACCGTGGTATATTTTCGGTCAGGCCAGCCTTTAGCACCAAAGCACAGCTCTATCACGTCTATCAGACGTTATCTCACGTAAAAAATTTACGTTAAAATTCAGTTAGTTTACGTTTATTCCTGACGTAATTCTAAAAATATGAACTTCTTCACGTAAAATAAGATTCATGCGTACTGAGACGAAAAAACATTTATCCTTTTATAACTCTTACGCTCGCCACACGTCCAATTTCTTTTACGAAATATTTCGGGTGTTTTGTACAAGGAACCATCCATAAAGTACGTCACACCTTAAGGGGGGGGGGGGGAGGGGTAGACAAAGTTTTGACATGTTGTGACAGTATGTTGTGTGTGAGTTTTGTGAC
>JAOTAV010025246.1:0-21668 GCA_026546445.1 Cyclargus thomasi
TTCAGCCAAATCTGTTCTGCTGTTCTTGAGTTATAAGTGGTGTAACTAACACGACTTTCTTTTATATATATATAGATAGATAAAAATAAGTCGGGTTTTCCTTCCTAACGCTATAACTCCAGAACGCAAGAACTTCCGTGGTTCTGTAATTTGTAGTGAGGTTTATGGCAAAAAAAATTAAGAATATTGCCACTAATTTTTATGAACTAATAATGCCCTGCATTGCTTCGGGGTAAAATAAAAGTAAGTAATAATACATGCATATGAATCCCGTAAAAATAGTTTACTGTCAAAGTAGCGGCGCTGAGATCAAAAAAATGTTAACGATTTCTTTAGGCAACTATTATAGCGCTGGGGCGTTTGGCCATACCTACCATGAAAACTTTTATTCGCTTTCGGCGCTTCTACTCTTTCAGCGAACTTTAATAAGTGCCCCAGAAACCCTAAAGTTTATCACTTACTTCTTGTATAGTCTCAACTTGTCTTTGAAATTTTTGGTACAAATGCTAAGGAGCTCCTCTAAATTTTTTTATATACAATTATGTCATCTCCGATCTCATGTAATGATTATCAGATATCAAAAGCTCAGTTTCCTGGTGTCGGTCGGCGCGGGCGGCGAGGGCGAGCGGGCGGGCGGACGCGGCGCTATTTCTGTCCGTCCCCGCTGGAACCGACTTTCAAAGAATATCCAGTTTGCATCGAAACATGCTATTTTTACCCTCATTACTGCTTGACGACTATCGAACAATTATGATAAAACAAGATGACGCCCGCTAATCCGTTGCGCCAAAATTCATTTCGGGAACCGCACATTTTTCCTGGATAAAATTATTCATTTTATTTGGTATAGTATAAGTAATATAATATGTCCTTTTTCGGAATTCAAAGTATTTTTGTATAAAATTTTAACGAAATCTATTCAGTGGTTTGGTCGTTAAGAAGTAACCTATAGAGAGTTCCATATTTTTAAAATTTTCATCGAAATATGAGTTTCCACAAAAAAAATTATAACTTCTTGCTTTAAGGGCTTTCCAAACAACGGTTCTAGGCCTGGTATTTTGGCACATCATACTGTTGTTTACCTGTAAATTGTAATCTGTTTAATGATTGCAATTTTTATAACGTCTACAAAATTAACGTGTCGCGAGGATTGTTGCCAAACTTCTCCGAAACGTTTGGACTGATTGTGTTGTAACTTTGTCTGTAACTTTGGTCTGAGAATCGGACAACATTTTGTCCTCATTCTCGAAATAACATTGTAGCTTATCGAAATAGTGTGATATAATGTAAACAACGTCATCAATACATATGTCACACTAGCCTTTACCAGCGGATTAGCTCGCGTGGAATTCGAAAATTACGTTCGAAAAAAACTAACACAATTTTTCATTTTGAATATTAGAAAAAAGTATGAATGATTCGTGGTACTCTCTAAAAAGTATATATATTCATACTTTTTTCTAATATTCTAATTGAAAAATTGTGTTCGTTTTTTCGATGGGGTATATGGGCCGGTTCGACCAGAGTGATACCATGGTCTAACAGAAAACTGTCGTGAAACGGCGTTGTGCTGTATTTTGTTCAGTTAGTGAGTTTACCGGTCCCAACTTCCCTAATCCCTTATCCCTATTCCCTTATAGAGGCCGGCAACGCACTTGCGACTCTTCGGATATCGATTCGGATGAACCCGTCTCCTCGCTTGCCCAATAAATACAATTTAAAAAAAGGTACGATTCGGTCAAAATGATGTGCTATTTCCACGAATAAACTTTAAATGAAACACAGCAATTATGCTTAGTCGGTGACGGAACAGCAATTATGAGTGGCCTTTGCGTTTGAGTCATTTTGCTTAAATCAGTCTGGGTGGATCATAATATTATATTACAAATCCAGTTTTGTCATAAATAAATAAATTGTATGTATGCCATTCACACGCGATACAAATAAAACAGTTTATATATATGCCGGTCATTTCACCTCGGCTGGTTTTTCAAGCTTCTATCTCAAAGTTTGCTATCCTTAACACGCTGGTTTCGTTTAGAAAAAATAGTAACAAGGTTGACGAGCCAGGCTAGGCTAACCAAGATAATTTAAAAGAGAACTTGCGATTCTAGCTCATAAAACTCGCTTTGTGTATCATGAGCATTAAAACACACGAGGTACTTCGTAAATTATAATTTAAAATATGTTTCTTTAAAAAAACATCAAAATTGGTTCACAAGTAATATGAAGTTATGTTAACAAACAAAGGTATAAACTGTATTTTATGGAAAAATTATTCCAACCCTTGCTTGTAAAATATGAGATAAGTGTTTGAAAATAGAACTCGATAGTTTGAGTGCTGTACATTTCCACAGCGAGTTCGTTGATTCTATTTACCTGGATGACGCAAAGGCGAGAATACCCGGCGCATGCGTCACATTTAAAAAATAACATTCGGCAGCGAATACTTGGACATTCGAGATGGCCGACTTGTGCCAAATTACATCCAGTACAATGTTGGCTGCAACTTGCAACTTGTACGACAAAATACCTATTAAGGCCAAGTATAGTAATCATAATTAACTCTGTCCGACCGTCCGTCATCCGCCCGAGACAGGGTGACATCCAGAATTAAGTGCTGCTTCAGTTTTCAATCATGTAGGTGGCTACCTAATTCCGAAGACGTGACTTTTAATTTACGAGTATGCGTAACGTTGTCTGATGACAGTCATCCGACGTTCCTCATCATTTTATGATGATTTTTATGACCGACATGATTTCAGGTTATATGGTCTCTAACATTTCAGCTATGTTGTACGAAACCAGACAAGCAATAAAAATTAAGGGGGCAAACGAGCAAACGGGTTACCTGATGGGCAACTACAGCCGCCCATAGACACTCGCAACATCAGGGTTGCATGTGTGTTGCCGGCCTTCAATTTTAATTTCCGTGTTTTAACTATTAATAATAATAATCTTAATTATTTTGAGGTACTAAAAAGTAAGATAAATCAAATTGAAACTACACAAATATTATAATATTACTTACCTTAGGGCTTGTTTAACAGTTAACACATAACTTTATTTGACAGATGATATATGAATCTATCAAAAAAGTTGTGGATATCCCAACAGAAACTTAATCAGTAAGCGGTGAAACTGGCCCTTGGTAGTTTTAGCTTGGCGTAGCATACGCGTAGCACGAACGTAGGCCGTAGAGGTCCGTAGCAAACGAAAAACGTATCGTAGCATTCTACGTTTTAAAAATCTTGTGTGTCGAATCGTACAGTAATTATACGAAACTTCTTTTTTGTCTTATTTATTTTTTAATGGTTTTAAGAAAGGATTTACAGGTTTATGTGGAGTTCTTACTTTAAATAAGAAAAATTACATGACTATAAAATATGTTGAATAATTATATTATTATGGTTGAATTTTGTACCATGGGGGAAATTGAAACAGAGTCAGTTGACGGACCTACGCCATACGTCAGAATATGTCAATTCCATGTAAGGTATGTCGTATGTCGGCTGAGTTTGACATAAATGACCAAATTACTTAGTTCCACGATATGTATCTGTTTCAACTTCTCTGATTGTATAGTGATATAGCAATATTTAGAAATACATACCTCTAGCGCCATCTTACAAAGCGTTTACGCATTTGCCTTTACATCATGTCCTCTCTTGTCTCTCGGTATGCATTTTACTTCGAACTATAAACTACAGAGGGCACTGTAATATGAATCAATGCCATCTTTTGGCAGCGAGGAGAAACGATGTTGCAGGCTCCGTGGCTATCGTCCAACTAACGCGCAGGCTTTGCTGGTCTGCTGAATTTTATTTCGAGGTTTCATTCCTCTATAAATATAGTAACGGACTAACGATTGCTAATAACGGCCAACGGCGTGGGACGTCGTTATTTCGGTCGTCGTTATGTTTAACGTAATATTCCATCTGATTCTCTTATTAGCTTGTGTTTGTCTAACATAGTTTTCGCAGCAGACACTTAATATTTTTTTTATTAATATTTTATTGTAACGAATAGACACTTGTTTTTTTGACTCACGATTTTATATGATTAGTTATTGAATACATAAAATAAATATTTTAAATAAAAGAATAATTATACGATAGTTATTTTTATAGGATAAAATAAAATCACATATTAGGTAGTACTGTTTTAGAAAAATGTATGAAAATCAAGAACCCAATCGTAAACAAATTTAACTTGCAAGATTTCGTTAGAAACAGACAACGGGACAAGTGAAAATAAAAGTCTGTGTTAACAATATCGTATCAACTACTCTATGAAATGGATAAACGCCTGCCGAAATACATAGAAATTAGCCGCTCGCGATTTTGCTACATATAAAGCTTGGCTAACGTTAGCAAATTGAGGCAAATTCTATAGATGTTTTAACAAAGTATTTTTATTCCAAACAAAACACAAAGTATGTATATCAAGGTATAATTTATTCGCTGGTGTCTGTCGCATGCCCGCTTCATTAGGTATTTAATATAATAATATCACGGCATGTAAGTATTTTGATATACTTCAGACACACCTTTATGGCTAACTGACTTTGCCCCGCGGTGCGACCCGCTACTAATAAGGGGAAAAAGTATAAAAAGTAGCTTATAATATTAAGTATTAATAAGTAATATGATGAAGAACCACCCCACCAAACCATCACCTGCGTCGGCTAGAGCCCACGTTGTACTCTGTCGACCAAAACGGAAAGCTTTTTTTGCAGCATAGAGCACAATTTTTTTCTGTGACCTCCCATTGCGTATCGCTTTTATAACCCCTGTTTTAGGGTTAACTAGCCAGGTAAAAACGGAATCCTATTACTAAAACTTCGATATCTGTCCTTCTGTCTGATGTCAAGCTATATCTTAAGGGGAATACAGGCGCCAACAGCCTTGATCATACATTCGTAGTTAAAAAATTTTTCCCCGGCTAGCGGAAAATAATTAATATAGTACAATTAATAAAAACATGAAATAAGAATTCCTCCTTAGGGATTATAGTGTTACCTATATTGTATTGTATAAAAAAACGTTCAACTTAACCGGTTAGTTTTGTAGTTTATACAGTTTTTTACAAAAAATCGATGTCCACGGTACATTTTTTTTCAAATTAACTATAAGCTTACGGAAAAATCCTCGCTAGTAATGAAAGAATGAAGATCGTTCTATAACATATATATTTTTTGGTTAATGTTGTTTACGTTTTGACATACTTATAAGAGGTTAAACTTACCAACGCCTTAAGAACGGTAATAGCTAAAAATAGCTGAAATTTTTTTAGAATTTATGTTGCCGCTAGATCAGCAAGTTCTAAAACCGAAATAAATTCAATAAATAGGAGTGATTCTCATACAAAAAATGTGATTTTTTTGCAATTTTTAGTTTGATGTAAATAATGGCAACAGGTAGGCACTTGAAGTTATCACAAAATACTTAGTTGTGCTTAAACTTTACTAATCAGTAGTAAAATTAAACTACAATCAATAATTGAGTAGCTCTCTAGCAAAAAACACAATTTTTGCCTATGTTTGCTACAATACAGAACGGAACCCTTCGTACGTAAGTCCTACTCGCACTTGACTGGTGTTGAAATTATCTTTTTAAAATGAACATTATTTCTTACAGGCGGAAGGTCCTGAGTAATGTTTTCAAATACACGGCATCTCCTCTTTTCCTTTACTGCTTTAACCAAAAATATTTATACGATCCGTACGTGGACATCCAAAACCTTTCTCTTTTGTGCAATCAGGGAAGCTGAAAAATAGCCAGATTGTGGATCTAAGTAAATTGGTCTCGTTATGTCAAACCCAGTCGACATATTCACTTAGTTGGACTTACATGGAGTTGACATGGTTCGAGCAAACGTAGGTCCGTCAACTGGGTCTTTTTCAATTTCTTCCATGGTACAAGCAGAGGAGGTATCAATGTACCTATTAGTACTCCGGCACACAAGCATTTTACTGATACCAAGTGATTGGAGATTTTCAAAGATTTAATTAGGCTCGGTACCTACTGTGTTTAATGAAATCACAGCAATTGGTTAACTTTACCACCCCACTCCATATCAACGCGCCAATTTTGCAATATAATAAACAATGCATTGGCGTTTGGCGCCAAACAATACAAAAAAATTAGTGGCTTTGATAATAGATAAAAGAGAAAATCATATAAAAATGTTTTATTCCAAGTTCAAATAATATAGTTTAATTATTCAACATTATAAGACTGGTCATACAAAAGTTTTATAAGCATATCATACTGCCTGCTGGGTACAATTTACGTTAGCCGGAATAATATAGTTTAAAGCAAAGTACTGCGCAGATAATTATACCATCTTGTGTGTTTGTTTCATCTCTTTAAGAGTCCCGTATAGTATCCAATGGGTAAAAATGGGATCTCCGGGCAATTATAAATTTTAACGTGTCTTTTATTTGTATTTCAGTTAGACTTTAAACATAATAAAATCATCGGTTTTTTTATTATTCACTTTGAGGGTAGGCGTGCTCGCACATATAATTTTAGGTTTACAGTTACACATCTCGACTCATAGATGGCGTTAGTAGTGCAATCTTATTTTTTTTTAATTCCCTTAATATTTTAAAAATATTACTATTTTCTTTAAAAACATCTACTAATCAAAAAATGCTAAAGCCCAAAACTAAAGCTTTCACTATTTCCGTAAAGTCAGTGGCATAACTACAAGGTGGCAAGCCGGCAAAATGTCACGGGCCCCCAACCAGAAGGGGCCCCCGATCGGCCCCTAGACAAATGGCAAGCGATTATATTTTTCAATAATCGCTTGTCGTGTTTTTGTTTTGGATTGACATAATGAAACGAAAATGAATTTGCCACGAACCTCGAACGGTATAGTTACGCCACTGCGTAACAAACGAGTACTGGGAGTGGTATATAGAGGGCTCGCTTCGCTCGCCTAATAATAATAAGTTAAGTGGTAATCCTAAAATGGTAAAATGTAAACAACAGAATTGTAACCTCAAATCTGCTAAAATGGTGTAAACATGACACAAAAAGAAGAGATAATACTTTAGGATATGCATGAGTCTCCTGTGTAGAGTTCACTGTAAGAGTGACACTGAAAGAGCAACTTTTAAAAAATGTATGGGCAAGTCCATGATCTAGGGCACTTGGCCCTAAATTGGCTTCTCATCAGCCAGCAGCTTAACTCAAATACCTACTCAAAAATTGCTTCCAGCTCTCAGTCCGTAAAAACACAAAAATACTCTTTTGTAAGTTGTGTGCTGCTTTTATATTATAAATTTATATGTGTAGGTAGACATAATATTGTATTCACTTTAAAATGTTAACACTTACTTTTGTAAAACTGTAGTACAGTAAAAGTTGTGTACCATGTAAATTTAAACCGTGTTTATTTTGTTGACTTTTTAATGAGTATGAGTAAGTGAACAGTTGGAAGCAAAAGTCGACCCGTATAGCATTTTGAATATAGAGAACTTACAAAGTTAGTATTTTTTAATTTAAAATTAATTTATATTTTTTAATAAACAAGTACCAAGAACTGTTGACAAGTATATGGTATTTTAAATGTAGAGTAGACAAATCAATAAAATGGCCACGTTAGAAAAATATTTTATTATAAAATGTTTGTAATAAAATGGAAATAAATAAAATTTCTTATCCTAAACCGTTGGTGATGGTTGTAAGATGTTACCCAACGGGCAACTTATCATGGTTTTCTTGACAAAGAGAACGCACAATCTTACACAACAAACTCTTCGACTTGCAGTCTCACAAATGAATCGTGTTCTTAATTAATACTTATAATTAATATCACGTGGTGGAAGGCGGGCGTGGTCGTTACTTTCCGAGAAGGATCTTGCGGCCTGCGCCGAGGTTCTGTCCGGCCTGGGTCGCACCCTTGTTGGAGCCGGCTTGAAGACCGATCACGGTCTGGCCGGCCTTGAGGACCTCCTCGGAGAAGTCACGCTTGCACTCGTCCGAGGGCTTGGGGCCGAGGTAGGGACCCTTCCATTCGGCGTGCCTGTAGGTCTGTTGATAAATACGGTATGTTATTTTCAAAGCAGCAAAGCAAGGGTAGATCAAATCGTTTGACTTCGGATCTAACTAGATAAGAGGTCATGTATATGGCAGTGATGATGATGATGATGTCTGGAATAAATGGCCTCTTAGCCCGGCCTTGGATATTTGTAAAAGTGAGGTAATGTTTACAATGTTGTAAATCTTTGTTATTCTTGGCAGAGTTTCAATACAAAGTCGTTCAAACAAATATTTGTAACGCACGATCTGGAGCCATTTCCAGCATGTTTATCCTACTGCGCACAAACTGATACATTATTTTGGCTATCCCAGAATTATAACTTGAGAAAATCAACATTTGCAAGGACTTACAGTAGGTACGTCAAAGTGGCAATAATATTATTGGCTGCTAACTTACATGATAAAGTCTATAGCAAATGTTCTATAAAATATTTTGCTTTTTTTAACACGCACATGATGCAGATTTGAGATAACGGGTTATTCAGTTCTAGATTAGAACTTTAACTCATGTCGAGGGCAGAGGGCTTAGGAGACGATAGTTACCTCGCGGCCAAGGGCGAACAGTGTGCTGACGACCTGGGCGATGTCCTTCTTCTCCCACAGATCTACGGTTTGGAAAACGTCGATGTCGGGGACACCGTAGTTTTTGATTGCTGCTTGGAAGCTAGAAAAAAATTATTTCATTAGTATATTATTAATATCTCACACACAAATGACACCCGTTTCCAGATTATTTCCTTGGACGTACAAAAGCCTCAAGCCATAGTCTGTTCAAAATTGGCATGGAATTTCATTAAAAATGTTGATATTATTTTTTTTGATTTTTAATATTAGGTTTTATGCCCAATTACGGCGAATGAAGTATACGTAAAAAGCCACGCGGAACTTTGAGGAGTTGGGGCTAAAGAAAAAGCAATGCCAACCAACTTTTTGGACGAGTCCTCAAATCTAGTAAGTGTAGCTTTAGATAACAAATGTAAGTTTTTTCTCTTAAATTATAAAGGTCCGAGTAAACTCAAGATGCTTTTAAAAGTCATATACTTACTTGGTGATGTTCTCCATCATCTTAAATTGACCACCAGAGGTGTTTATTTTGTTGACGGATCCAGGCTTGATCTTGTTGATCAGCTGGCAAAGGACTGTGCCGTCCTTAAGAACTTCTTCAAAGGATTCACCAGGGGGGAACTTGGCGCCAAGGATGGTCTCAATCCATTCCTGGGCCTCCTTCTCCTGTTCTGGGTTGCGCTTGGCAGCTAACTGTTGGATAAACGAGCTTATTTATTTAAAGGGTTTTATTGATGAGACTAAGACTTAAAAATGTTTGATGATTATTTTGTCACGGAAATTCAAACTGCAAATTACAGTACCTTTACTTTTGAACATGCATTTCAACACTATTATTATTTGGGATGTCGTAAGTGGGATTCGAGTGTATATTTAGCGACACTGACCTTAGCGCGGACTTGACGTTCGAGAGACATGTTGTAGTTTGTTGTGTAGTTGTGGAGTGCTGAGATGGCTCCGGTAGACTGAGTTCCTGGCAGAGGGGAGGCCGTATTTATAGAGCGCAGAATTTCGCCCTTCTGGAAACTCACGCGCAGCGCCACTGACGAGGCTACGAAATAAGCTTCTGACTCAACAACCTTTGTCCAAAGGCGTTATATACTTAGATTTTAGATAAATTAAGAAATATCGACATAAAAAAATATATATTTTTTAAATTGTTGGCAGGTAAAAAAAAACCTGCTATTATTAACAAAGGCCTCAAAATAACAGACAAATCAAGTGAAAATAACGACATAAGCTAAATAACAATTTCAACAATTTCTTTGTTTACTTTGGACCCGTATGTAAAAGTAAAGTACTATTACTTTAGCTCTAGAGCTAAGAGCTAGTTATTGCATTCTAAAATAAAAAAGTTTAGTTTTCAAACACATTATATTGTAATAAGTAAGGAATAAGTAACATTGTAATAATAAGTAACACAAGTAACATAACCCTAATAGTGGTGATTATTCCTTAATAATAACATTGTTGCCTCAAATTTTACCGTTAAGCGATTTACCTGCAATAATAGGTAATAATAATGTTTGATCCTTACCGCCATTTTTGTTGGTTGTTTGTTTTATAAAACGACGTCAGTATGTTTATACCATATTGAATTTTTATACAAATGAGTAGGATTTAGGCATTGACCACAGGCATTCAACAGGCAATAATAATCAGAAAGACTTTTGCTATGATGGATCCTCCATTTATTAAGTCAATATATTATACAAATTACATCCTTACTAATACTATAAAGCAGTTTATCTGCTTGTCCGCCTTGCTTCAAGCTCAAACCGTTTAGCCAATTTTGATATTTTTTTTTTGAATAAATATATTTCGAGCCCAAGAAAGAACATGGATACTTTTTCCTAAAAAAATTTACAATCAGAGAACCTGAAACATAGCTAGATTGCGGATCTAAGCAAAATTGGTCGCGTTAAGTCAAACCTAGCCAACAGATAACAACGTATATGTTCTTTTATATACTCTTTTTTAATTTCCCCATACGGTACATAAGCATGCGCAACAGATAGTGAGTTATAAGAGGTCATTAATTTTCTTGTTATATATCTTACATAGCTTAAACCCCAGAAAAAACATAGTATACTTTTTTCCCTAAAAATTAAAGATAAATTACTGTGTAGGTATTTCAGGAAAGTTGAAACCCTGTATATATCTCCTATTACACCCAAATACGGAACTGACTTGCATGGTGAGCGGGGCTAAAATAACTAAAAAAAAAATTCCAAAAATATATTATGGAATCTGATTGTTTGTAATGAAACATCCAGTAGTGTTAAATTTTTGCACGGGGCCTGGCAATGTTAAAGTTAACCCGCTAAATCATCCGACTTATCATTTTTTCTAGTCTGCAAATATTCCACATACAATATAATATATTAATGCATGCAAGCAAATACATGAATTATGAATAGTTACGAGTTCAGAAATATATTTTTCTGTATTTATTGTAAATAAAAAATTTGAGTTTGAGTTTTACATTATATTATTAAACAATGTATCATATAGCGGCATATAGGGACTATCGGCGAGCTTATGACGCGTGACGCCGCCGCCGCCGCCCACGGAGCTTTTTTGAGCTCCCGATGAGTTATAATTGTCACCGAAATCTTCGTTCGAGGACAGTCTTATATAAAAGAGAATCAAGGGTTTATTCGCAACGTTAAGAAGGTAGCGCAACTTTATATGAATCACGACATAATCTTGAAAACGTGAGTCCACCAAGTTGTTCCCCGAGACCAATCTAACCGGAAAGTCTTCAGTGATCAATCTACTTTTTTTGTATGGTATTTAGGAGGCGAACAAGTAGACTGATGGAAAGCAACTGCCGCCGCTCATGGACACTCGTAACATCCGAAGAGTCGCAAGTGCGTTGCCGGCCTTTATGAGAGAATAGGAATAGGAATCCCCCTTGGATTAGGGTAGTTGGGCCCCCGATAAACTCACTCACTGAACAAAACACAGCACAACGCCGTTTCTCGCCAGTTTTTTGGGATTGTATGACAGATTTATATCGTTTTTTAAAGGACAACTAAATTAGTATTGGTTATGTTCACATACCAGTCAAACAGATAGCCTGAGTAAAGGCTTCGGGTGCATCACCATCAAGTGTAGATAGTTTTTCTAAATTCTTCTTCATCATTCATATCCTAAGAAATTTGCTATAAGAGGCTTACAAACATTGAGTTTTTTTACGACCACTGTGGCTCAACTGTTGATTGCGATAGCTCATGCCGGCGTTCGCGGAATTTGAATACCATGTTATTATAATATATATGATTATATTCTTTATTGAAACGTCCATAGAAAAAAAACTTTATAATATAAAACTTATTTTAAGGTATAAATAAAAGGCGAATTAGAAAAATTATGGGGAAACCAATTTTGAAAATTTTCTCTAATGGCGGAATACCTAATTGTTGAACATACAAGAAATTAATTAAAAAATATTCACAGCCGAACATATAATGTACAACTTCCCATATAATAGTTAAAATATCTTAATATTATCACTAGTTTCGAAAAACACTGCACTTCTCGCATTCCTAGTTCCCGAACCGGTGATAGACCTATCACCGGTGATAGGTCAACATGTAGACATTCTGTAAACATTTATGTTATTGGTAAGGAAATTTACTGAAAGGGTTTATTTATACCAAGGATTTTCTTCACACGTTCTTTGATGTCTTTTAAAAATACATTAAGAGGAGGATTTTGTTTTGTATAGTCAGAAGGCCTACCTCAAAATACCTCAAAATAGAACTTAGCATATACTCGTATACTAAGCATCTGCGTTAGATAATAATACTAATTTATAATTTCCCCTACCCTAATATTTTCACTATACGAAATGTTTAATATCTGATCTTGGTTCAATTTAGCAGTTTTCTTTCACATTTTTTAAATGTTTACAGAGAGCGTAATACGTTTGAAACATCGCGACGATTAATATGTTGAGTATGGTGCATTTAGTCATATCCAAATTTGTGTTCATAACCACTTTACACAAGCATTTCCGATTCGCTTTTTTTTTAATAAAACGTGATAGAGGTATGACTTCTATCGGAACTTATAATTTAGAGCGTGTTTTATCACGGAATACATAATAAGTTGTTTTTATTGTTTTTCTAAACTTTAAAACTAAAACTTTTAAAGGTATTAACATAATATTTATATAAAATAAAATCATCTATAGCAACCATAACAATTAGATAAGTAAGGATTTGCATATTATTATTTTGTTTGAGTGGTTTTCGAGCATGTATCAAATAAAATTAAAGTTCTTAAGGTGAAAAAATTTGAATATATTAAATGTTGCATACATAAAGATAGCAACAATTTACGAGCACTTGGGCGTATATGAAATATTTGTCTGAAGTGTTCATGACTGCGAACTGCTGAGAAAGATTGATGTGCCATTACAGTGAGAAGATATCTTTGATGTTGAGACTGTATAAACTATCTATTTAGTGTATCGTGTACGTTTTAAAATAAATTAACTGATAAAATTGTATTTTTAACCGACTTCCAAAAACGATGAGGTTATATGTTCGGCTGTGCATATATTTTTTTTATTTTTGTATGTTTAACGATTACTTCGCCGCTAGTGAACCGATTCTCAACATTTTTTCTTTGTTGTGTAGGGTATTACTCCAATTTGGTCCCATTTTCCCAAACGTAGTGACCTGATGATGGGATCCATGAGTAATTGAGGGAACTCCTCGAAATTTGTATGGAAACATATAGGGATTTTAGATTCCTTAGAAGCGTCCCAGGTATATGTGACCAAAAAGTAAGATTTGATACCAAAGTATGCCATGGTTCCGAAGTTACTGAAAGAACTCGTTATTCCTTAAAGATACGACTTTCGGGTTTTCGGCGTTCTTTTAAGATCTGAAAGCATATGTTACTACAATATAAATTATATTCATGATCGTCATCATCACAAAAGTGGTGACCTGATGATGGGAACCTTGAGTAATCGAGGGAACGAGGGAAAGGGCCGGGCCAAAGGTCTTATAGAAAACTGGCGTGAAACGGCGTTGTGCTGTGTTTCGTCCACTAAGTGAGTTTACCGGTGGCCCAACTTCCCTAATCCTTTTATCCCTATTCCCATTCCCAGGCGCGTGCGCTCCATACAGGCCAAAAAGCAGTTCGTTGCTTGCCATATAAACTTGGACGTCTTGTTTGTACAAATATCCCTTTTACAAATAAAAAAATTAAATATTTTTATTAGTGCAACTAAACCCGAGGGACGTTGTTCTGTCGGTCTTTTACACTGTGGCTAACTACCTCGCAGTACACTCTTTGAAATAATCCTGTGCCACCACTGCCCAATGCCCATTCCCTATTCTTTCATAAAAAGGCCGACAGTGCACATGCTACTCTTCGGATGTTACGAGTGTCCATCAGGTTACCCGTCTGCTTCCTTGCCCCTTAAATAACATAAAAAAATGTATCAAAAAATGCCTTGTGGTTCTCTATAGGTATAAAATTATAATTTTGGATAACTAAAAAGGGGGAAATAATAATTATTTTTAATAATTTTGAAATCGGTACCAGACATATTTATATTATTAAATCTAGACTAATCATGATATGCAAGCTGATTCCGACTTTAAAATAATAAAGATTGTGTACGGAAATAGGCTGATACCTCACCGAATTCTGAAGCAGGCATAAAGAATAAATATTATTTAATACTTTTTAGTTTCTTTTTTATTTGTTTTTTATTGTTTTTTGGAATTCGGTTTTAATTTTTTTGTTAAAAATAACAATTGTATTTAGAACCTCGGTAACAAAGTCAACTAGTGTCTTAATAAAATAAATGTTTTTTAAGGGTTAAACTCCTGGCTATTACGTTGGAATATAACATAATATTTCAAATTAGTAGATGTCAGCAACTAGCGTTTTTTTGTAATTTTGGTGGTTTTGGTGGATATGATTTTTTATATAACTTGGTGTTAGGTGTAAGTACGTGAAAGTGTGACTAGAATCTGGGGGATGGGGGATTGAAAAATAGTTACAGGGCCTCATTATAGATAGTATGCTTTACTTTTTAAGAAAAAAGTAGATATAGTTTTCAGCCTTGCCGCGTAAAAAAGCGGTTTGGGAAATTCACCCAAATACTTTACAATTTCGTTCTTAGGTAAAATGAAAATCATACTAGTTACTCATTTCTTTATTAAAACACCCTCCAAATCATCATTATCAATACATACACTCAAAATACGTCACTACAACGCATGATACATATTTACATGTTTTACATATTTACAACATTGTTCGCTACTACACTATAGAACAATATCATAAAACTCTGACTTCAAATTATCACTATTACAAAATCAAACAAATTGACTACGGCTCCTGGACTAGAACATTCGAAATGACTACTAAGTACTTATCACATTGCGGCTGCAGTTGCGGAATGTAAGGGTATTGAAAGCTAAATATTAGTCGCGGATCCCCCGTATACGACGCTCCTATATTTACAGTGCTCATCAGTTCGCTTGCACTTAGATAATTCGTTACGACACCGGAACCGAACATTCACACTTATCCTAATCGATCTAATTTAAAATACACCGCACTATAAATTAGAAACACATTGTCATATCGGTAGTTTGTCATGGACACTTGGCACTTATTTCACCTGGTTCGTTTCACTCGGAGCGTCAAATTCTATGGAGCTTCCAGAAGTTCCCGTCGTATCGGAACGGCGGTATCTCATTGTCATTAAGCTCACGTTTAGAATTAGAACAGCTGCGACCATTAGAAAAGATGGTTGTTCGTTTTGGCGAGAGTCCCGAGGTGGTCGGACAGGAGGTAGTTGGGGGGCGCTACGCCCAGCAGTGGGAAGCCGGACGGCTGCCGCAGCAGGCCGCAGCCGCCGGCCCACTTGTTGCCCACGCCCACGCCGCTCGCCGCCTCCGACCCCACGGAGTTCAGCTCCTCGCACAGCTTGTTGGCTGCAATAAAACATCTCATATTAGCACAATCTTACACATAGAGTCTTGTCAGTCAAGTGCTCGATAGTAGAAATTCATACACCTTTACCGGATACCCAACCCATAGCTGTCCCTCAATTAGTTGAGATAATAGGGGGTTGGAAGCCTATCCCCTTCGCACTTTCATTATTTCATATTAATATTTACTTTTATCATTTTTCCCTAATAATAATAAAAACATGATTCTCAAATGATAAGACTATGGCAATAATTATACCAGACTTCAAAATTTAAAATCCTTTACGAACAGTTTCATGTTCCGAAACTCGAAACTAATGCACTAAGCTCTGGCTGGTTCGGAATTCAAATTGCGACGCGGATATGAAATAATCGCGCTAACGCAATTAGCCGCTAATCACTAATCCTAGCTCACTCGCTTGTTTATTCAGTCCTGAGCGACAATCGCGCAATTACAGCAAATGAGTCGCGCGAAAATCTCGCGCCGCCGCCGCCCGCCTAATGTGATTAGTACGCCGCAAGTGTCAGACCAGGACCTATGTTATTAGGCTAGATTAGGACGCCTTTAATAATCTGTTACCTGCACGAATTGTTGTTCTAACGTATAAGCCTAACAATGTAATTTTCTCGAGAGAGTTTTCTATTCAAATGATACAATTAATATTTTTTGTAGTCTTGATTTTAAGTGTAAAATGATATTAAAGGTGAGAATATAATATTAAACAAAGACTTAAAAACTGACTATCGTACTTGACCTAAATATAAATGGTTTAACCGATTTAGATGACCCTTGTGAAACGTAACGTCGGTCGTTATTGAAACGTCTCTTAAAGAATTTCTCAAACGCTAAAACGGTTTAGTTATTTATATATATTATTATTATTGCAAATGTTCGCAAAATTATCACGCATTTATTTTCTGAAACGTTTTGTTTTCGTTGAGTAAGTAATTTGAGGAATATTTTGAAGTGATGCTACGAAGCTAAGCTTATGCTACGCTTCGTAGCGTACGTAGCGCTTAAGGTTAAACCATACTCAAAGTTGCGACTTTTTTATTCAGAAGATGAACAATTAAATTTTTGGCACTATTGTGCATGCGCATCATGTTATCAATTAATATAATAAACGAATTTATAATAATTATTATCGATTACGATACTAAACTAAATAACGGTACATTAAATGATAACTAAATATAAACTATAGAGATACTTGTGCAGACAGGTATGGGATATTTCCATGCATTCTTATTTAGATTCGTATTGAAATATGGTTGAAATCAGCCTTGTTATGTTCTCCCACGCGGCGGGGCAGAGCGCTGAAATAGCGGCAATCACGCCGTCTCACAGTGGGCCTGATTCTCATACTTCGAATGCGTCTTCGATCGCATATTACCGTACTTACACGTAACACAGTGTGGTTTTCGTATAAATGTGTATGAATGTCAATGCGTGTACAAATTAGAATTACATAAATAGTTGCTTTGCTGCCTCCGTGTGTTTCATTACACTCCTTGGGGGTTTGTCAAGATCTAAACGTTTTCGCTTCTTTGTAGAATCGCCAAAAAAAGGCGCAACAAACGTTTATGTCATTTTAACAAATTTTTTGGCGATTCTACGGAGAAGCGAAAACGTTTAGATCTTGACTAACCCCTTGCTAAGCTCCTCAATCGATAATCTCTTACCAAGTCAATATTAGTGACAAAAAATAGTTAAACATGATTAGCAATTCCAAAATTCATAGCGTTCTATCAATATGCTATGTTGCCTTGCTTTATTCACATGTCAAATTTTACTAACACTAAAGCATACTAAGATGACAGGATGTTACGCGCTCTATCAGCTATGGAGCAGGCCAGGGATCACACATCGACGAAGACGAATTCGAAACATGAGAATTGGTCGCCCTCCTACAGTCTCAGAAACTCATCGCTCACGGCTTACGGTATGCATGACTCACGCGATTACAATATCATAACCATCGATTCATGGACTCACACTTATTTCAGGAACGCCAAAAATAATTTTATTGCATTCCTACAGAACACAATATACATTATACGTTTTATTACAATAGAAAACTGTTAATTTAATGGTCATTAAACATTTATGTAGAAGCTCTACAAAACGTGGACACTAAGTATTTTTATGGTTTCTGATAACACAAAAAATATGTCTATATAATCTCTTGCGATATATGAAGTTTGAAGTAATTCTATGTAGTTTTTATGCCTTAACGGCCGGACTAATTTTGATGTAATTTTTTATTCTAGATATTTTAAGGCTCAGGGAACAACAGACAATTTTATCGCGGTAAGCAGTGACGACTTAACGAAATATGGTGTGAACGAAGTTGTGGGCAAATCTTGTCAGTTGAAATCGCGGATCTATGTACCATATTAGTACAATATTAGTGAATAGTGATGAGAGTACTTTATTACTTATCTAATTTTAATTTTATAAATAAATAGATATAGACGGCCGAATCGAGTTTAATATTTTTTATGGAGCACTGGATTAACTCATATTAGCCCTTTCCCTTTGTTCCGCTGTGAAAAAAATATCACGATTTATTTTTCATGATAATCTTCGGTTGAAATATGAGAAAAAGTTTTTTTTTAATTTTAGTTTTGTCACTTTACTAAATTTTATAATTCTTTTAATTTCTTACCTGCAGAGGTGATCGGCTTGAGGTCCGGCGGGGAGAGGTGTGGTAGCGAGTGGTGCGTCTGTCCGGGGGGTGCGGGGTGAGGCGAGGAAGCGGGGGAGCCCCCCTTGTCTCGCTTGCCCTCCGCCTTCACCCCCGCCTCGCCCGCCTTCTGCTGCGCTAGTCGCTCCTGCTTACGGAACTTCGCCCGCCGGTTTTGGAACCACACCTGAAATAATGCATTGCACTTTTAAATTGGTTTGTATATCAGAGTAAGATTTACGTGACATTCTCCGGAATGTTTTACGCATTTACCTGGAATTTGCACAAATTATAATAAATAAAATTAATTGCGCTTGTGATAAAAAATTGGTAGATTGTTGGAACCCTTTAAAGATTCTGTTCGTAATCTTGTCTCGAAATCAGATATCTATGAAATAATTCTTCCTAGTAAACATTAACCTAACCTGTAAATACCCAAATCTACTCAAAATTGGGTAAAAGACCTTCACCCAGCCCTAATTTGAGTACACGTGTCAGAAGTGAAACTTTTTTCGAAAATCGTAGCGGCATTGTAAGCTTAATTGGACCCTTTTTTACATTAATTTTTAGATTAATAGATGATATCATTTTTATTTTTTTGATTATTAGATGATACCAATCACATTTATTCTTAATGCGCCTAAAGTAATATCTGTTTCGGCTTACTTATTAAAAATATAATTTAAACGAATTAAAAATAGATTATAAACGATTGCTCAAAGCAAAATCAACAATATAGTATATCAATTTGCATGCGCTGATAGACGACATTACTGGACATAGGCCACTCTTAACGACAAAACCGTCATCACTTCATTAGAGATCTTAGAAATAGGCGCATAAATTAATTTTATTGGATCTACTTATTATGTAATGTATATAATAAATAGTATTATATACAAATGTTAATAGATAATAAGAACCCAAACTAACAACATAAATCTCTATGTAAGCTGTAGGCGTAATATTTAGGTTCGGTGGGCGGTCGTCAACTAGATGGGTGTTTAGACAATAACACATAAACACGCCCAAAAGGTATTGTACTAATTATTGATACCTACACTACTATAATTTGTTCTCATTTAACTTTCATAGTTTTATACTTTGCTTTATATGTTTTGCACATTTTAATTAGTTGATTTCTATCCAGATAGAGAACCTGCGTAATTTGTTTGCGTTATGTCAAATACAACGGACAGATCTTGACTAAAATCCAACCTATTGACTACTATTAGGCCCATCAACTGGATTTGAAACGATTTCTTCAATTGTACTATAAGCGTAATTCACTGCTAGGCAGATGAACATGGTGAGCATACCCCATTTGGTTAAATTAGTCGCCAACCAAAGTAAAGAATTCAAATCCATCGTGTAGGAAACTAAACATTTTTAAAATTGAATCACAAAATTTAATTTGGCATGAAGGTATCGTCGCCAAGCCATTAAATTTTATTTTAAAAATATTCAACCATAGACAATAGAGTCTTTCGTGTGTGATTAAAAAAATGCAAAATTAAAGCATATTTTAAAATAATATTGATATTCCACGCTTCTCATCCATATCGACTATAACTGAGAGAAATTTCGTGCTTTTATATCAACGCGTCTTTCTTAAAAAGGGCACAAAGTTTTCCGCTTTCGTATTAATATATCGATAATAGCGTAAGTAACAATTAATCGATAGTTTACAATCATAATCGCTAGATTGTATTCTTACGGATTCGAAATCTTTTAGAAACATTTACCTATACAGCGTAAAGGCAATATTTGTAGCGTAAACTATTAAGGCTCGTAAAATAAAATGAGGGGACCATAGAACATTATAATCTTTATTTGAAGCCATTCGCCAATTTACTATGCGGTCTTTATTAACTGTCTATTTATAATACTGGATACTTAACCTAAATTAATCCATCGTGAAATATCCAGTTATAAATTACAGATCAGTGAGTTGATTACGAAACATCCATACTAATATTATAATTGGAAAAGTGTTTTTTTAGGTAAAGGGTGGAAAGTATCAAAGGCTACTTTTGGCCTTGAAAAAATATGTTCCCAAACATTCGTATTTTTTTCGTAATTTCGAGAAAAGCCGTAGGTAAAAGCAAGTTATTATTATTTTCATTTATTAGTTTATTTGGCAAATATTATAATAATAGATTGTCATTGTATTGATTTATGTTTGGTCATTAGTCTCTGCTTTTAAGTTCATACAGTCATCAATCTATGTCTCCAATATGTTGTTAGGCTATTAATACATTTATTGTAGTGGAAGAAATTGTAAATAAAACAACTGTTTTTTACATTAAAATACACAAATACACTCAATATATTATGTTATTTTATAGAAACGTCGGTTAACTGGAGAAAAGTTAATGTTTAAAAAGTCACGTAAATTTCTTTATTCATTTATCCAAGAATGTAAATTTACATCATATGTACTACGAATTTCTATACCTAAACATGTAATTATATTTTAAAAGTTTAGAGGGGCTAGAACCCTTAAGGTCCTATGCTATATAACGAAATGCTAGCAAAGTAGAGAATTCAAAAATATAATGAAAATCCATGAGCGGCAAGTAAACATAGTGAAAGAGGAGAGAATACGAACTTGCACGACAAACAAAGTTAGCTTTTGACTCGGCTAATGGGAACGCATCCGGTGCATCCAAATTTTAATGCAAACCGTTTTATATTCGTTCGAACGCGAAAATCCGAATTGATCGTAATTCGATTTGGGCCCGGAGATAATTGCAACTGCCACGGCGCTGATTGGCAAAAAACTCCGAACTCCGCGCCGCCCGACAATCATACGCACAGTGTTTGCCCGTCTGATGATGTTTGCCCGCCATGTTTTCACAGCCCCGTTACAATTTTAACCCTTTTAATGAACCTCTTACTTCATATTATTATGTAACAGAATTAATTCGTTTTCGTGTCCAATGTTTGCGCGTGTTTTTATTGCATTTTTTTCGTTTTGTTCGCGCGAAAGGTTATAATATTTTACCACAAATTTTTAGATTGTAAATTTTGACACCAATATTATAATACGTAAACTATAGCATAAGGGCAATGTCAAATAAATTTCAGACATGAAATTTTTTATGAAACTATCAATACAAAAAAAATATTTCATTTTAAAATATTAAAACATAATTCGTGATGCTGCCCGCTGATGTGTTCTGTCATGATTTTTCATGTCATTTGAAATAGACCGCAACGGAAATGACTAGTGTATGACTTACGAATGTTTGACGCAGTGCTAAAATAATTGAGGTAGTATTTTTTTTTTTTTAAACGGGCTTTGGCCCACCTCACATTCCCACCACTGCATCTCCTGTGTCGCCAGGATCGACAGCGGTATCCAACCACGAAAACCCTTTGATATGATC
>JAOTAV010025257.1:0-21664 GCA_026546445.1 Cyclargus thomasi
TAGCATCTAAAACACTACATAGTAGTGCAAATAATGAGTATCACATGCATATTTTTCTTATATCCATAACTAGTTTTGTCTCACTGAGTACACATATACAAGATGATCTATTAATAATAATTGATTTTACTGATTCCGAAGAAGTTTTCAATTTCGTTACATATTTATCTACATTAAAATGTTAGTCACTGTTATTATCTTTAATTTTTATTTTTTATGGCAGCACACAGGCATACAATCACTAGCAATAGAATATGCGTTACATGAGACTTTCAGCTATAAGTTTCCTTAATTCATTAGTCTATACTTTAGATGGTTTAACCTTGTCTATTGGTTCAACAAATGTCTACTTATTGCTGTTTATGATATCGCTGATCCATCTCAAATGATTGTGCACGTTCGTATATATGCCTGGTTGTCCCTCTGTGCCGCATTTTACGGTTCCATAGCTCACTATTCCCACCAAATAGTATTTACTACTACTGGAGTACATCAAGGGACCACCTGAATCGCCAATGCAGGCATCTTTGCCCTTTTCACCACCTGCGCATATTTGACTTTCCAATAGTGGTCTTGTATGCTGAGTCCTACACTTCTCTAGTGGTACGTATGGTATACTCAAATCTTTCTTCACGTCGCTCTCAGGATTCATTTTGTCTTCCCCCCAACC
The DNA here is from genome assembly GCA_026546445.1 of Cyclargus thomasi. NCBI lineage: Eukaryota > Metazoa > Arthropoda > Insecta > Lepidoptera > Lycaenidae > Cyclargus > Cyclargus thomasi. The sequence continues at coordinate 671 of JAOTAV010025257.1, forward strand.
GGCTACAGTTAAAGTAACGCCCTCTTTAAATTCCGAGATAAGGTTTCTGGGCGGCAAGCATATAATGTCAATGAAATCTGAAAGAAAACAAGTAGGTTTATGAAAATACTAAGGATTTTGGAAAACATAAAAATAAAGGACTCAGACTCTATTAAAATTTATCGCGATGCACGTACTAATCTGACAAGTGATTTTTAGAAGCACTGTATTATTTTGAAATTAGCAAAATCTACCCGGCTTTCTAAGTACAGTACGTAATCGAGGTACAGTACGAAATACATAATAAATACTAACTAGTGTGTTATAACGGTTATGATGATTACTGATGACTAACGAATTTAAAAACTCCTTTTCAAACTATAAACGATAGTAATCTCAATTTAAATCAATAATCGAAACTTCCTTTTTAACTAGCTAGTAGTAATTTCTTGGTAGTTCGCAAACCAGCGAATTGCTATTAGATAGCAAAACACCTCAAGTAGTAGCTCGACTTTACAAGGTTACAACTTAGCTAGAGAATAAAGTTTTGCCTTATAAAATTTAAAACAAAAACTATTCAGTAGTCTTACCACCGAATTCCGCATCTTTCGTTAGCTGTACGAGTCCAATATCAAAGCCTATAGGGGTTACACTATCCGTCTTAAAAGAGATGTGTATGTAATTCGGATGAACCCATGTTTTTTCAACTGGTATAATTGTTACGTTTATTTCTTCCACACCACCTCCGTCGGCAATTACAAAATCAGTTGGATATGATGTTGTGTTATATTCAGATAGACGAACATATGCTCTAAAATAAAGATTTTAACGTTATTATACTGCTTTGCTTACCAAGTGTCTATACTATTCGAATCATTTTTTATTAATTACAGAGTAGTTTTATTGGGATATGACAATTGACAGTCACCGTTCTCATTTATAATGCTCAAATTTTGACTTAGCCCAAAAGATGTCTGATTCACTTGTCTGCAAATATTACTGAATATCAGAAGCTTACTCACGGTATTCCGTTAGAGTGACTGTTTGCGCAGTGAGCTGCAGTCAGCACGAATCTGGGTGTTATCAGACTTCCTCCGCAACCCAGTAAACCAGATCTGTACTCCAACAACGCTAGCCATGGGTAAGCGTCGATAGACGTCGCATCGCCACCTGCAATAGGGCAAATGTATGTTCTCATATCAAATTTATCTATATTTATTTTAGTAACTATATAGGGGCTCTCACTTTCAATTAGCTTTTTTAAAGGTTAGAAAATTTTGATACATACGTTGGCCCAAGATAGGCGTTCAAGTACGTGCAGCCGTCATAAATTGCCTATGTAGACCGTAAAAACGTATCAAGCCTAATGTAAAGAGCTTCAACGTAAAAGCTTGTCTAATGATCTTTTAGTATGAAAATGATCAAATCATTAATTCTGTAATTCTTACCAGTTATCCTGTCGTTACCAATAGAATTATAATAGCCACAGGTCATCTTATTGTTTCTGTTAAAATTACTTAAGCTGAATAAATCATCATCCTCGTTGCTATTACTCATTGAATCTGTGGTATTGGGGAAATCCCTTGACAAAGGAACGACTTCATTAATTTTAGGTTCAGTCCCTGTTATAGTGGTTATAGGTACCGGTGTTGCAGCGGTTGGAGTTGTACTGGAACTGGGACCTATTGCAGTGTTTCCACCCGTTTCTTTGGGAACGTTAGCTTGTGTAGTTGGATAGTTCGTGTCTCCACTTAGATCAGCGAGTGGATTAGGATATTTTATTGGTTTGGCTTCAAACTTGTGCCATGTGACTAGCGGAGGACAACACACCTGTAAAACGAATACAAATTTTAAGAGGTACTTTTTTTGTCCTCTTAGCTTAAACAGGGCCCGCGCGCATGGTCTACAAAATAGTCTTCTTCGCCTACTAACTTGGTTTTTAACTTAAGCATATGTAAGATTCTACAAAATGGGTACGCTAGAGTCAAGAATCAAAACGATGAAGATATTTTGTCGCCGTGCATGAACTTTTGATAATTATTGTCTCACGTATATCGTTGGAGAATTTGAGTATCCACACAAACTCTGCCTTAAAAATGTATCTTCTGATTGAGTTTTGCGTCTCTTGTTGTGTATGTCGTTCAATGGACGACACCTCAGTATATTGACACAGTTTCCAGCCCCTCCATTTGGTACCTTACACGTGTTTTTGTCTGAAAAATAAGTCACCAAATAATAAAATATATTTTCTTTTTAAAACGTTGGTCAGAGAGTTTTGCTGTGGTTAACGCTAATGATCTGTTTTTTATTTGTTATAATTCTCTTTAATCCATCATAAACATGTAGCTGCTAAGCTATCTATAATTATTGTGTACGTATGTATATTTTTGTGGAACAGCTCTAGCTCCCAGGTCTACTTTGTACCTTTTAGAACTTTATGAGAGTTTGTATTTTTGTTAAATTGCATAATCTTAAAAAAAATCTCTCTTTTTATTTTTTACATCGTTATGGTAAATTTTTGATCGATCGTTTACTAAACACTAAGTTCGGACATTGAAAAATACTTTGTTGTAATAGATGTTGATCTTAGTATTAATAGTACACACTATATTATGACGTAGTATTTTCCTTGTTGCTTATAATAATATAGTACTTTCCGATAACATTTAATTCTAAGTATCGATACTTGCACCACTGACCTTTAGAAAAAAAAACATGTCGTTTCGAAAATGTAATATAATCCGGGATAATATCCAGAAAATAATGTTTTTTTTCCTTTTATCTAACTAAATATCAAAAGATGTTGCTGTTGTCGAAAAACTAAATGCATTTTAAAATGTAGCAGGTCTTTTGTATGAGGTATAAGAGTTATATATGTATTTCTTTATACCAATTAGACATAAACACGTTTTCGCCTTGATTGTATTTATTATAATGACAACAGTTATTTTATATCCTTTCCTCATCATCCCACGGTTTGACTCGACGAAGGCCATACGGATAGAATTCAAATGATTTTTTAAATTGACTACTCGCTTCAATATTAAGGTCACTCACCTGCATAGCTGCAAGCCTTCAGACACATTAAAGCAAGAAACAGTAACTTATACATCGTTCAAAAGCGAAGCACACTGCACCCTGGCTCTCGGTCAACTGACGCATCCCACAAGACTTACTGAGTACAGTAACGTTGGGTTTTTCTCTGTAACTCGTTTTACGGGTTTTTTGTTTTATGGAAAGCTAAAAGGATTATTATGATGGTTATTTTTTTATGGTTTTTTTGTATACAGTTTAGGTTTTAAATTGTAAATAATATTGTATATTAATTAACATTAATTAATACTTTAATTTTATTTATCTTTGTGTACGTTAAGACTATTTGGCTTTCTAATATGATCCTATCGAATGAAAAGCAACCAGTCCAGTTTCTGATCACGGTCTGACTTCACATTTCCTAATTTTATATTTTTACTTTCCTAATTATAATTTTACTTTCATGTTTAGTTTTAATTTATTGTATGGTTATAATTATACACTTCTTGACTGATTCTCACTAGATTTGTTAACATTCAACCTTTTTTATTAGACACTAGCTTAGCAGCAGCCTTGCCATCTTAGAATTTAAATATCGTGTAAAAATTTGCGAATATTCTTGTTAACCTCATTAAGAAACATGATGTTTGTCCAAAACCAAAAGCCTATGTTATACTGTTATTATTAGTTACGATCCCTTTAAGTCTATGCTAAAAGTTAAATCGATTGATTGCTTCTTTAAGTCGTTAGGGAATGACCAACAAACAAACACACTTTCGTATTTATAATATTAGTATTAATATGGATTTAAATCTACCGATGTCGATTGTTCAGTTCGATGTTGACCAAATTGATCCTGTTAATGAGACTGTTGTGTGACAAATTACAAATGAAAATTATTTTTATATGCTTCGCTTAAACTAGATAAAGGCAGGACCAATTTAGGCAATTTTAGCAATAAAGTTAAAGTTTTAGGTGTCCTGGAAAGATTGACGATGGAAAAATGTATCTTTTTCGTGATACGAAATTCACTGGGCATGTCGAAAATTAAAAAACATCTCTCTTAAAACAATACTTTTATTGAACGTAATGTATGCTGTAGAAAAACTCCACATCAGGGTCTCATTTTGCTTCTGATCCACGGCAGGTAGTAGAATACTTTGGTGTAGACTCCCGGCACGTTCTCGATGCCACACGGCGTCGGGCCGAAGCTCACTACGCCGTCTACGTAGTACAGCGTGCCGTCGTCGTTCATGAGCGGACCGCCAGAGTCGCCCTTGCACGAGTCCTTTCCCTTCTCACCGCCGGCGCAGAACTGACCTTCCCACAGTTGTACCCGTCGATTCGACGTGTTGTACGCTGGCTGACAGGCCTGGAAAGAGTTGCTAAAGTTAGTTAAAGTTAAAGGGACGATTCGAAGTTGCTGCAGTAAGCAAAGAATATGCTTGTGCACAATCGACCGCCCGGAATTTTGCTCAAGCGAACTCTTCGCACTTAGTACCTTGGGTATTTAGTGGTTTGATACTCGGAAAGTCCCACACACCCCGGTCGATGTCCCCAGTCTGTCGAGGATGGGTAAGGCAATTCTCATACAAAAAAAGGTTAAGTTAGGTTTTCTAAGAGTGAGTTGCACGAGCTTACTTTAGCTTATAGCTAAAATATCAAATCAATTGTAAAATCTCTGGTTAGGTCATTATTAGATAACGCCGTTTTACTAATGGTTAAAATTACGTCATATTAACGATTCCGGTCGATCTTGGTCGGTTACCGTTAACTTTAAACTAACAACTTTCAAAATAACTGTATGTGTGTGCAAAAAAATCATGGTGCAACAAACATATTTTGTAACTCACTCTCAATGTTTTTATTCAACATCTTGATAATGTAGTAGGTGCAATGACAAAAAAACAGACTAAGTTTTTACAATGTACAAGTAGTAGAACGTATACAAAATATCTGTTTTCAGCAGGTATTTTTTAAAATTTACCTGATGATTTTTTTTTTAGTTGGCTGGTATTATTACATTTTTTGTGTGTCGTAGTCTTGTACCGCATGTGGGTATGCAACATTTGGACACATAATTTTTTAATCATAACTAGTAAATACTTGAATAATTTGTACTCGTAGATTTTAAAACAATCATACGTTACCGGAAGTTTCACTAATGGGAGCTCGACTTGGATCTTAATGGCGCTGCTGCTGGTGAATTCGTTGACGGCACCCCATCCGGCCGCGTACAACGCCTGCCCGTCGGGGCTCAGGGTTATGTCCGTGCTTGGTAGACATATAGGACGAATGAAATCTAAAAACAAGTTTATTGTTAAAATCCATTTTAATTTGGTTCCATGTTAATCTTCAATTGGTGCTGATTCCGTGGATAGTATTAAGGCTTGTAATGTTGAAATGGGATATTGTATGCTAAAAGAAGCCCAAAAATTCCTTCACCCCGCAAAATCCGAACATTTTTCCGGGACTTACGTATCTTCATACCGAAATCCAGCTAATCGGTTTGAGAGTATAGTAGAGAGCCGGACACACCATCGTATTTATAATTTTTGAATATGGATGAAAAAGCAAGATCTGCGCAGCAAACATGCTGCATTTAATTAATTATTAATCCCTAATTCATTCAAATTGTCCATGAATTAAACATACCTGTGTAAGGAACCAAAAATTTCAGTCTTATCAAGGCAATGTCGTTTCTTCTCAGCGCAGATTTGGGATCATATGATTCGTGAGGTATGGTCTCCTCTATAGGAATAGTTTGTTCGCCGTCCGAGCAGTCCTCGTTGCCTCCTTCCACTTCGACACAGTCTGGTCCAGGCTTTGTGATATCGTAATCACCGACACGAACGTTTACTCTGAAAAAAATTGAAATTGCTCGTTAATTCTGTTTTCTTTGTTTGTTAGACATACGGGCATTAAATCTGTTTTCTTTCATAAACTGACATTTCTTTTATTAGGCTTTAACCCACCTCTCATTCCCACCACTGCAACTCCTGTGTTGCCAGGAACGACAATGGTATCTGAATATGATCAACGGGAGCACTAGGGACATATTAAAGCTGTCTTGGGATCCGCATTGAAAAAATAAAACAGATAGGAGGAGTAAAAACAGTAGCAGACAGAAAAATAAATTGCAAGCAAACATTTGCAAGGACTGCTAAATTTTGAACTAAGCAAAACAGTTACCACTGTAGAACAACTTATTTAAAAACATTCAACGGTTCAGCTAATGTCACCGTTAAGACCTTTTTTACGTCTCCCATATCTTATTTCTGTATACTATTTTTTCCATACAATTTTTACAAATCTTGTATTTACCTATTCCATTAATCATTATCTAGCTAGTGTATGTATCTATACATCAAATTCACATTTTTAAATTTCAAATAATGTTTCGGGTCAGGTTCAGGTCAGGCAGATTTTAAAATATTAATTATCTGCTTCTTCCATCTATGTATTCAAATGCGAACCTTGTTAACCAAAGACAAGATATTATACGTACGGGTTTCCTATGGCGAGAACTGGCCCTTTAACACAGTGTCCAGCAGTGAGGACGTATTTTGAACTAATAAGTGATCCTCCACACAGAAGTTTGATTTTGTTGTCTCTCCCCATATACTCTATGATGACGAGCCAAGGATACTGGTCCACTGCCGTCGCGTTACCACCTGGAACAATAAACAGCCTGACAACAACGATATAGTAAGCTGCACGCTTTTTGAAAATAGCTCAGACTTCAGAGTAACTAAAGGGTCAAAGGAAATACGCAATCTACTAAATGAAATTTCGACGTTACGTAATATAGTACTAATGCTAGTCATAGTTTATACTAGACTCGTAACTAGTCGGAACGTGTTGTATGAAAACTCTAGCTTACAGGGTACGCTTCAGTGACTTTGAGAAAATTAGGTTTCCTTATAACATTTTGGATCCCAGAAAATGTCTTTATATTCTTTTGTTTCCAAAAAAACTGTTGAATGAGATACTTAAATTTGTTTGTTTTTTATTTATAAATCCTTATTAGTGATTTAGTTGGTATCGTAAATTCTTTGGTATGTTACCCGCGATTATAAAATGCGTATTTTTCTCTCTGGTTATTGATACAAATTATTGTGTATTTTATTGATAACTGTTATTATTGTCGAATACTTCGTCTGTTTGAATGGCAGTTGTTTCGCTGGTACCATTACTATTATATGTATAAGAGATTTCATTTTATTCAAATGTTAATTAAATCTTGGTATTTTATCGTGATAGTAATTTTATTATTATACTAGCTGACCTAAAAAAATAGGGTTGTACTACCCTTAATATTTAGGGGGATGAAAAACAGATGTTGGTCGATTCTCATAAATACCGGATAAGCAAAAATTTTATCAAAATCGGTCAAGCCGTTTCGGAGGAGTATGGCAACGAAAACTGTGACACGAGAATTATATATATTAAATTGTAAGAAAACCGATTCGTGGACATTTTACGTGATGGTATGGGTTTTACAATGAAAAAGCGTTTTATTGCACAAACCCTCTTTATTTAAAAAGTATAAAAAACCGAGGAACAAAGCAAAATTATTAAGGTTACCTAAAAACCTTGAGTCACACAATCCGGATACAGGACGAGACTCACATATCGCTTCAGACTGAAATTCTTGGTTTTTTGGCTTACCGTATATCCTGTTCCCACTATTATTGTCCAAACCACAGCATCGTGTGGATGGATTAGGAGTGGACCAAGTGGGCTTACAACTGCCATCACCACTTGTAGTTACATCAGTCGAAGTTGTGACATCAGGTCCACAACATACACTATATGCACTTGGACCGTTGCACCTAAAAAGGTGAAAAAAAATAATTAAATATTAGGTGTTACAGTAAAGATCTTTGCGACAAAGATTAGATTTAAATTTTTAAGCCTTCTGGAATAGTTTTTTCCAGTATAATTTTGTATAGACCCATACAAAATTGTACTGGAAAAAACTACAACAGAAAATGTCCCACATGAGCATCGCTTGCGGGAAAGTCAAAAGCATCTGAAGCATTTTAGTAAAATGAAACCAGTGCATCTTACTTGGAATTTTGTATGAATGTAAAGGTATCTTTTGGGACCGGCGGGGTCAGTAAACGCGTGATAGCAGGACACGAATACAGGTCTATACATTTCCCCTGTCTTCCGTCTGGCGTTATGCAACCGTTACTCGGAGCTTTCGGGCAGCACACCTGAAGTGATAAATGAAAATTCTTTATAATGCTTATCCATCTATGCTTCTTTTTTAATATTACGAAAATGTGTCTGCCTCTTGTCAGTCACCTCTTTACGCTCGTATCGCTGAACCGGTTAGCTGAAATTTGGTAACTTTGAGCTCCGGGAACTGTTATTTTATGTTATTTATTTATCCTCGTGCCATTCTGTCATTTAAATATAGAGCTGTCGAGTTTCTAATCGGTTCTTTGGTTTAACCATACATTTTGGGATATCCCTTACACAATACGTTTGTTATCTTAAGTGTTATGTAATTTCTGTTTTTTCCAAGCTGATTCTAACCTCATCGATGTATGAAATATGTAGTTAGAATTGAAGAGAACTGCATTGTTTTTTATACATACGTAGAGATACCCTTTTGTAATCTAATTTTTATGCGTAACGGATTATTTACCGTTTTGACCCACTAATGAACATAAAACCTTCATACCTTTATCTGAATCACTAGCCAGACGACAACAATGACGTAGCGTAACCGCTATTAAATTTCTTTTTTATTTTTGAGGGGTCTAGAATTTTTAGCATCAAAGGCTTACCAGAGGGTTGTTGTCTTTGAACCCACACTGCGATTGTCTTATGTATGCTACATCCTCAGCGGTCCTCGATGGATTCAAAAGAACATCTAGCAACTGCTTGCACTGTCTTATGGATATGCATTCACCGTTTGTGTCCGACGGCGTTAAACATGATGATTCTGAAAACAATTTTATAGTCAGTATATTATAAAGTTGTAATTAATATTCCAGATGGGTTATGATAAAGTGTGATAAGACAACAATAAATGTTATTACGTAAATCTGAAATTTGAGCGGGTGGTATGTTTTTGGTCTGTTTATCGCTTTCATCGCTCTGTGGTTTGCCTTCTCTGTCGAATGAATTGGCATACGAAATATTTATTCCTGTCCTTGGTTTAGATAATTTGATGTAATAAGGAATAGTATTATTGTTTGTTAGTAGCGTAATAATATCTAATATTTTTTATAAAAAGGTTAAAAAATACGAGGTCCGATGAAAAATGAAGGTAAACCTTATTTTAGAATAAAATGAAAGATGTAATCAATAAGTTTTAAAATTAGGTGCGATATAAAAATCATAATAAGACGGGTCATGTACATATTTTTGCTAGTTTGTCTAGACATTAAACATTTTTAATGACATACAACGTGCGAATATATTATATTCTATATGAATAGTTTCAAGTTTTTATTTGATTGATAATGACGCTTGTTTTCCTCATCGATCTAAGCTTGTTTTAGTAAGGCCTGACCCACTATTTATATATTACAAAACATATAACAAATAGTTTGGAAACTGCGTTCCGTAAATGATAACTTGAAATTGAGGGCAAATTTGTTTAAAATCTTTGTTATTTTTGTCCTGTTATATCTTTGCACGGAAAACACAAAGCACCTCCCTTATCGAAAACTCGAGTGTTTATTTTTATACACAAAACTGACGACAACCTGGCACAAAAAAAAAATCACGATTGACCACAAAATAAAATCGCCGTCGTGCGTGCGTGCAGATGTAAAGTTAAATGTGAAACTTACGTCCTTGTGCATGGTGTATTAGTAAAAAACTTATGATAACTTGTACTGAACTGATTGCTATTGTCATGATTTTATCACCACATAACTGGATGGACGTTTTCGCGGGCCGGCCGCCTTGTGCGCACTGTCAAGCGCCGCCTCTACAACCGGTATTTGTGAACTGTGATGAGTAACTGGTATTTTATTATCTGTAAACGTACAGATATTTTACCTATAAATACAAAGAACTAATCCATTTCGGGTCCCAATTTTTAGTCTACTAAAGAAAAATGGTTTTTGAAATTTTTGTGTAGATGATTTATAGTTTTCTTCTAGTTTATCACTTTTTATACATACGAGTGTCTACGAGTTATGTTTGCTTGAGAGCATACAAAATTTAACAAAATGTTGGTCTATATTCCTAAATTCGTATCTTCTGTTATATGCTCTTCAATGGCTTCTATCGGCTAATGTAGAATAATATGAACTTCATGTATAAAATTCTTACTTTCTAGAGTACAATTAATATACGTGCATTTTAACGAATGTTGTTTAAGTGCTACCATACAAAAAATTGGATTATCTCAAAAATTTGAACAAAAAAGGATAGCCAGGTACCAAAATTGTACAATGACTTTTTCTTCTTATCCGACTTCTGTGACTTTTTGTCCTAATTTTCTACTTAGATGGTTATTAATGTGTGTATCCACACTCATTTATCGACCATACCATAGGCGGCGAAATAAATAAGTTCTTGGATTTCATAATGTGTTTTAACCGTCCGTTTGATATCATCGTCTTCAACTTTTACTTAGTTTAACATTTGGATCTTATAAGTGACCCCGCAGATGAGCTATTTTGTGAATCTAAACCATTGAACACACACAAAAAATATATATATATATATATAAAGATATGTATTACAATTCCCAAATACTATGAAAAGTCTCTCTTTTATTTGCTTATTAAAAATCAGAATTTTGTACTTGGCTTACATCGCTACATCATCTGTAGCATAGAGTAGCATCGTCATGAAACATTAATTTCATACTTTAAGGTTGTAAATTGTTTTGGTCTTTGGATAGATCCATATATTATATTAAAATTTATGTAAGATGACTAAGAGGAGATGATTTAACACCTGGATTGATTTAGTATCTATTATGGTAAATAGAAGAAATGATAAAACTTCAATTTTTATTACGTCATAATTCCAAAAACAATAAGTGGAATTTACCACTTGTTAAGTATTTGTCTTAGCATCACTTTTATATAATCCTTGATCCAATCCAGATAATCGTACACTTTGGTAAGTACATCGGGATAGTTACTAGTCGCGCATTCTGATATAAAGATAAATACGCCAACAATTTCACGAGTGGTTCACCAGAATCACTAACATTATGGTCGTCCGTCGTCGTTCTCCATCGGCGCATATTTGACTCGACCCCATAGCGGGCTGGTGCCCTCTCAAGAATCTTTTGACATATGTCTGAAAGACAATATTACTGTAACATTATTTAATATTAACATATTATAAAGCCCAAAGTAGATTTATTAAAAATATTCAAATAAACGCATCGTTAAGCCATACAGCGAATCTAATATGCATTAATAAGATTTAGCAATTTGTCATTTATTATGCTTCTGTAACATCAGCAAATTTTGTTAAAGCACTGACTTTTATATCTACAAAATGTACGTCGTCTTTCAGCTTAAAATCTTTATTGACCGTTTCGTTGTAATATTTCCAATCGGCCACAGATAATTTTTCAGATAGATCCGATAAAGTGTCATATGTAAAGTCTGTCGTTAGCAATCGAATTTAAAATAAAAAGCCTTTTCAAACTTTGGTATATTTGACGCCACGATCACCTTTAATGGAGTTAATTTATTCATGAAATCAATGTATATGCTTGATTTTAGCTAAGGCCTTATACATTGATCTAGTAGAATAACGGCAAAAATATTAATTATGCAAACCAGTAATGTACTTAATAAGTTGATTATTTATTGATATACTTAAAAGTCTTTTACCGTCATAGGGCACAGGTTCCATTGCACGAATCAAACAGATGTCGTTAACCTTGAGTTGCGTTTTCGGTTTGTTATAGTCTGGATGAACGATAGATTATTATCAATTTTTATGGATTATCTACTATCGGTGCAATCTATGGTATCGACTCCAATAACAGTGCAGTGGTAAAACTCGTTGGATACTCAGATACACAAAAATTATTCCCCAAAAATTACTTGGCTAGATGTCGCTGAATAATTTTACTGGGAATGGCATTTATTGAAATTTTGTAGATCTAAGTTTTTGATTCTTTAATAATATTTATTGATATACTTTTATATAATCATAATATTAAAATAACTTGTTATTTAAGCACAAGATGGCGCAAAAATACTTATTTCGCGCCATTATGTGTTGAATGTGCAAGTTACTTTGTAAATTATAATGACGCCATCTACCAGTTGAAGCTTACTTGCTGTAAAGATTGGTTTTGAAGTATTTTTTAGAAAATCTTAATTATTAATATACGAGTGTTTATATGATGTAAAAATGCAGAAGAATGTTTATTTTTGTGTTTTAAGGTTACTCCATTTAATGTAAATATCTAGTTTTAATTTAAACATCAAAAATCAATACTTAAAACATCAATACTAGCGCCATCTAGACCTAAGAGGTTTTTCCCGTACTCGAAATTTTGTATGGATCTGTAAGTCTATAAAATAATTGGTCTATGATGTATATCTAGTTACACTAGTTACATAATGAAATAGGTAAGTTCGAAGATTTGTCAAAATTTTATGGGAAAATATTGGAATATACTCGAAGGTTGCGAAATGTTACTTATCTGCTTCATCCACTTATGTCTTCAATTTTTCCCAGTACGGTTTCCGCGTTATAAACTAATTTTGGTCCAACGGAGTGCGGACAACATCTAATTCTTAATAGTATATAGTAGATGCGAAGGTCCTTTTTTCTAGATGATTTTTGAAAAACTATAATTATTATGTTATGATGATAATGATGTATCCATAGACTCTACGTAACATTAGACTCTACGTTCAAGTACCTACATCATTTTAAAGTCCTAAATTATTACGGCAGAAACTAATATAATAGCATATTAAATTATCAAACACGCCTGCTTCAAATAAAAAGCAACTTTACGACTGTGAGATTTTACTTTTAAATCCTAAAGAGTAATAAGTTCTACTTTTTAACAATAAAGTATTAAAAAACTCACGCTCCATATGAAATGTTGTTGCTTGACACGAAACAGTAAGCTGCCACTTCCATTTTGATGAATTATCCTGTGGATAGTTGTCTACCATTGTCGGTATATTTAATAATATCCATCCTAATATGTAGGTCGATTCGGAGAGCTTAAACAAACAGAGTAAAGCTACATGTCCCTGAAAATTTGCGATGTCGAATTATAACGTAGTAATTAACCTACCCTATATAGTGCACCAAGACTGTAAAGGTAATTGAAGACATTTTTTAAATCTGCCTGATTTTTTCGTAAATGGACGCTTTAGGACCAGAAAAATAGTTTGAAATTAAAAAAATGTGGATTTGATGTATACTTGAAATAATGTTGTAGATAATTTACAAGATTTCTTGCAATTTTATAGGAAAATATTAGTATTCACTCGAAAGTTGTAAAATGTAAGTTATCCGCTTCTTTCACTTATATCTTCAATAAAGCGTAGTAATATAATCGTTTCCTCTATAGCATGTTTACCTCCCAACATACTTATCGCCGTAGGATTCATTGTTAGGGCAGTGTGTGCCCTGGCGTTCGAATTACACGTCTTTGCTCCTATGCCTTAGGTATTTTCGTCGCGATAATATTTTTTTTTCTCCTCTCGCATCTGAAGTTTGAAAAAAGAGGTGTGCTGTCGTCAACAAAATCATTGATTTCATAATAAGTTTTAAAACACGAAAATTATTTTGCTAGAACTTAAATTAATAATAGAGATATTAGGATTATGTATATGATTCCAAGAAGATGACGGCAATAGTTTTACATTCCCGGTCCCGCAGCATTCAGAGACTAATTAGGGAAACAATGTTATGATGATAAAACTTAAATGAGCAATTTGAAACAGCTAATGTATATTGCTTACGTCATAATCTGCTTTTTATTACAGTCAACTAATTTACAATTGTCTCTGAGTGCGGGTTTTTACATTCTTTAAATTATTATAAGTGTCAATATGGGATCAATACGGCTAATAAATATGTTTCGAAAACAAACATAAAGCTAATTTTTGATTTACATTTATCTAACTACTATCAAAATATATTTGTACCTTGATCTGTGCATATATTCCAGATTTACGGCGCTATTCGGCTTTGTTTCAAGTTCTTTTTAAAATTGAAAATCGCTCTAGCTCTAGACGTTTACGAGTGCTTGGTTGTTCTGGAAACGTGCCACACGCATCATCTAATGGATTATCAGCAAACCTGAAATTAGATATAGTAATAGTTATATTTAGCGGTCAATTATTTGATCATTTTGTTACTGGTTTTTAACTTACACATTGTTGGATAATTATTAGGACCACAGTGTACCGTCTATGCTGATATTAAGTGTTTAAAGATTATGCTCTAGGGGTATAACTAGGAAAAGTTATAGTTTATTGAGACTTAGAACAATTTCAATATCCATTCCATTGTGTTGCATTGCTCGAAATAATAGCTTTTGTAGTTCTTGCTTCTAGATTTATATGTAAACAAAAAATCGTACCAGAGGAGTTTGATCGTATCCACTAATCAAAAGCTTTAAATATTGCCGTTGCTCGGCAGATGCAAATTTTGCGCGTAAAGCTTATAGGCGAAGGACTAAGTTTATCTAGCCAAGAAAGTAAATTGATTTTGGGAAAAAAATCACAACATACCTTATGCGTCCAAAATGTGTAGTAGCGCTACGTACACCAAAACCTATGCGACATAGGTTTCATAGTCACTAATGCGTCTATTTTTTGTCAAGTATTTTTTGTCATTGTAGTACTACAATTATTAAGTTTCAACGCGGATATCTGCGACGATATATATATAAAAATGCGACAATGCAGTTCTGGACTTGATTCAATCATAATAACTAGGTATTCTATGTTACAACATATGTACACATCGCTCGGTACTTGTATACCACAATAAAACAATACAAGGATAGCCAATTTCTTCGTTGCTTGACTACCTGAAAGAGTAGTATACTAGAGTAGTAAACTAATTAATTTATACTATATAACTATATCATTATCATATAAACTCACTCACGTTATTATTTTTTCTTTTTTGTATGATGACGGCGATTATGGGTCTCATAGAAGAATTTTGACAATGTAAACGTCTTATTTCACAATCTTTGACGGAGTTAGGTGTAATACAAAATACTAGATACGTAACTAATCTTGTAAAATTAAATAAAAAACAAAAGTTGTCATCTTTAACAATTTTTATTGATTAAAACATTCCAAAATCGTAATAAAGGCTGACTTAATTAGTAAATTATTACAGACATTTACTAAGTACTTGATAGCTGTGTATCTCACTAACCATTCATACTTATCAGACTTTATCTTAAACTAAGTACTTTCGACTTTTGTCTATCAGCTTATAATTCGAATTGCCGTTAATTGTAAAATAAATTAAGTTGTTCCCGCTGGGATAAATGCAGTCAAATTGAATTGTCCTATCACAAACGACACAATATTAATACTAGATATTATTATTATTTATTATCATCATTTATGACTTGCTCCTCCTGAACACAATTTAAATTCTAATATTACTCTTAATCCAATCTATATAATCGTAGACTTTAGTATATACACTGGGTCTATCAACGGTCGCACATTGTCGGGGTCCAAAGCTGATGACACCAACAATATCTTGATAGTTTTCGTCTTCATGTAAATATAAAAGTGGTCCACCAGAATCCCCTCCACACACGTCTTTTTCTCCCCCACCGGCGCAAATTTGACTCGGTCCTATGGCGGGTTTGCCATCTCTCGAGTATTTTTTTATACAAGTCTGAAAAAAAATTTGATTGTTTTAAAGGATACAAGATTGCATTATTTCATTTGGATTTATTCAATTTTTTATTCTTTATTTGATTTGTTTTTATTTGTTTCATTATTTTTCTAAATGAATATTTTTTTATTATTCATTTATAAAAATCAGTTTTTAAAGTACTTACGTCTCTGTCTGCTAGTGGAATGTAAGCGTCCAGTTTAACGTCACTATAATGCGTTTCATTTTTGTATCCCCAGCCTGCTATAATTAATGTTAAATTAGATGGAGGTTCGATTGTAATGTCTTTTTCCGGCAAACAAACGGGACGTATAAATTCTGGAATGAAAAAAAAAGCAATAAGTTTACACAAATCTTTTGTCGTCGATAAAATTCTTTTTCTAACATAGTGTTCTTAATTTGTTAATTAAGGTTGAGGTAAATAAAGCAACCCTAGGGTTTTATATAAAAAAAGATTTCATTAAATCGCTGAATTTAATAATTCATGGATAGATTTTAGTTCCTCACCGTTGTAGGGCGCAGGTTCCATTAGTCGAATCAAGGCAATATCATTGACGTTTAGTAACGTTTCGGATTTTCCATATTCTGGGTGAACTATGAAAGATTCAATTTTGATGGGTAACACGCCTTTTGTGCAATCTATACCACCGCCATCAGTATCAACGCAGTCTGGTCCTTCGTTGGTCACGTTGTACTCCCCGAACCTGACTGACGTTCTAAAATAAAAAGTCCCCTTTATGATATTTTTCATACATTATTTTATTATTCATCAGTATCATGAAATTTGTATCCATCATTATGGTAGTTTTTTTTTTTAAATGAACACAATTCGCAAATGTATTATATTGGCATTTTATTTGTCGCTGTAGACAACCTTCGCTGTAGTCTGTAGAAAATAGTACAAAACATTCAAAGTGGCTCTTCAACAACTAGAAATATGTATGTACAAAAAACACACCCAACAACAAATCTTAGTGGTTTGTGCATAGTAAATGTTATAAATATGTGTGTTTTATATAAAAATTAAAAAAAATACTGAAATTTAAGAGCATAATATTATAAGGTACAGCTTTTGTGAAGTCGTTGCTACGTCAATTAAGCCGATAACATTATGTAACGCATTAGAAAAACTTACGCTCCCAATGATCTGTTGTTGCTTGACACCAAACAGTGAGCTGCAGTCAGTACATATCGGTCATTGATAAGTGATCCAGCGCATAGATATGGTCTACCAGTATCTGCATATTCAATAATTCCCATCCAAGGATATGCATCGATTGCTGTCGCTTCACCACCTGAAACAAATACAAGTAAAGCTCTATTGAATTTTAATAATTAATGTTAATATGAAACAGAATATATTACTTACAAAATTTTATGTTATTCATTCTTCTCTTGAGTCACGTTAAAGATTTTTTTGTCTTTTATCTGAACGATAGTGTTGATCTACTAGACAGGTAAAACTTAATGTCACTGATATCCGATTTCATCTGCTATTAAGGCAAGACCCATAATAAATTAAAAATATACATTTCATGATAAAGTTTTGTAAAAATACAAAACGTACGAAACGAGGAAGGTAATACACATTTATCGTAAAATAATGATGGTAGCAAAATGGAAAACCCATGCTGCTAAATTAATTCATACTTTTGGAAATACCGATTTGATTAATAAATGAAACAATTAATATATAAAATAGTTTACATTTAACTTACCTATAATTTTGTTTTTCCCGCCATTGTCAACTCCGCAACGCTTGGTTGAGGGATCGGGAAGCAGAGGGTCCTTTTTATTATCGTTCCCGTGCCTGAAGTCCGCGTCGTCGCAGCAAAAGTAGTTCTCACGACTTCTGTCACATCTGAATTTAGAAAGGATTCAAAGGTTTAGTAAATATGGCACGACGATTGACGATGTGCAGTTTGACCCGTATTTGGAAGCTTTGCTTCGCGATATACAATAAACGCTCTCCGCTATTACGAACCAAGTCGAACGGAAAACCAGTGAATCAGCGTGGTAGTCAATAATCCTACCAGTAATTTCTTAACCTGACAAAAATATAAACCTTTAAGAGCACTTTCCCACTACATTTATAGTAGCCAGTACATTTTTGTAATACACTTAACAAATACAAAACGAAAACTATAAGGTTTAGGTTTGGGCATTAGCATAATAATTTAAATATAAGTCTAGAAAATAATAAAAAAATATAACAGACTTTAAAAATTCAATCGCACCACTAAATTCTTAAGATTTTATAAAAAGCTGTGCTTTTTCGTTCGTAATAAAAGTAGTACACAGAAGTATTCGTACCTTGATCTTTGTACATATTCCAAATTTGCGGCGGTTACTGGTTTTGATTCTAGTTTTTTTCGTAAAAATGGACATGATTCTAGAGGCTTACAAATGCCAGGTTGTCCTGAAAACGTGACACATCTTTCATGCGATGGCTTATTTGGACAGCAAACCTGAAATCAGATAAATTAATTAGTATGTTTGGCATTGAATTCTGATTGGACTTTAATTGCTTGTGCCTTCCAAGCTATACGTCCATGTTAACTTAATTTATCAAGTGATTACGGATGATGTATGAGGGATTTTCCTGTTTTAATCTCGTAAGTTTTAACAATAGTTGTTTCTTATATCGTATGTTCTAAAATTTTGTTTACGTTTTGGTTTCATAAAAATCTGAAACAAACCATTGGAGTTTCTTGAATGAATCCACAGGTCCATTGCTTAAGATATTCCCGTTGCTCGGCAGAATCTTTGACTAGGGGCCTCAATTTTTCGCAATCATCAATGGGTATACATTTTCCGTCTAAATCCGTTGGCGTCTTGCATATTTCTAAAAATGAGATTTTTAAACATAAGAAAACAAAGGCATTTCCCAATGCTTGTCAATTATTTGGCGGATTTTACTGTTGATTATATAGTGCCTACCATTCAACAAAGACCAAAGGCTTAACAAGATAATAATTACCATTAACCTGTATAAGGCCTTGCTCAAAGTAAACTTAGAAAACTTTCGTTGTATCGATTATAGATGCGCAAAATGCGAATTTATTAAGTCAATATCATCATGCAAGTTATCTGCATACGAAATTTTGTTGTTGTTAAAGATTAAGGTTGCCTAACGGAGAATGCAAAAGAGAGGTCGACAGCTCTACATGTTAACTTCCAAACCGGTATACATATATTGTATAAACATACCTTGCGCGTTCAAAACGCATAACATTAAGAACATACACAAAACACCAAACAGAACTAATTTCATTTTCACAAACGCGTCCGGCCTTTGTCAGGCCTGTACGGTTACTGTTCAATGGATTCAGGCTTAACGCGAATATATTTACGTGACGCTACCAGTTATGATTCAGCTCGGGACGAGTTTTAAAAATCGTAATTACAACTCTATGATGTACCGTGTACGTCACTCTGTTCTTGTGTTCATTATTACTGCTAATAAAAAGCTACTGATTCAATGAACTGATAAAGTCTGTTTTTTTTAACGTTTTAAAATCAACGCCTGATCAACTTTAGCGTTCTAAACGCCTAAACTCTGAAGGGATAAAAATATATTAAATAATTTGGCAGCAAAAGCAAACAAAAAATAACTGTCATTTTATTTATTACATCCTAATTTAACTAGATTAACAATTAACTAATTACACTACTTACAGACTAAGGTATAAATTACGAGATATGTATAATCATCGATATGTCTTAGGTATATACAAATACTTTCAAATCTTCCTATCTTTCCTTCAATCACTTTTCATAGTTTAAGATCGTGCGTGGTGCGATGAGATTACACTCTGGATCCAAGGCAAATACGCAAAGACTTTGGTGTAGACGCTGGGAACTCCGATTCTGCCGCAAGGTACGGGTCCGTAGCTAACGATGCCATGTAGAGAATATTGTCCTTCCTCAGCGTGCATCAAAGGACCACCACCGTCGCCTCGGCAGGAGTCCAGACCGTCTTCGCCGCCCGCGCAGATCTGATTTTCGGTTATGTAATGGTTGTCCATTTCTGACAGGTTCATCTTGTACGCCATTTGACATTCCTGAAATTGTTGGAACGTTTTTATTAATTCACTGGTTTTGTATGCATTTATATTTTAAAAAAACTTCTATGTCAATTATTATTATAGGTTTGTTAAGGTTGTTGTAAGCAAAGTTTGCATTATAATTGTTGATCTCGTCTATATATCTTGATAGCATAAAAAGTTAGTAATTCAAATAATATATGTTATTTTGTATAATTTTTATATATTTTGTATTAACTTACAGGCAATGATTTGTATGGTAACTGGACGTAATGCTTGAGCACATCCTCTTCAAATTCGTTCGTAGGCTTGCTTCCCCAACCAGCATTGATCAGATGCAAATCTTTCGGTGGGGAAAGTGTTATGTCGTACGTCGGCATACATATAGGCCTCATGAATGCTGTAAAATAAACAGCTTTTATAGTCCCACTATGTTATAAAAATTTATACAGGCATCGTAAGGAAGGAGTGATATAACAACATTTTCGAAAATCTCTCATCCAGTAGCTTAATTCAATTTACCACCTGGTTTTCTCCCTTTTACTAAATTTTATTTCTTAAACTTACTTGTGTATGGCACAGCTTTCGCTAATTTGAGGATTGCGATATCGTTTCCGTGGAAGTTTGGTGTTTCAAATAATGGATGAGGAATATATTCTTCAATGCTGATACTGACGGCACCTTCATTGCAATATCTAACACCACCTGTACTGATACAGTCTGGGCCCGTGTTTGTTTTGTTAAAGTCGCCCAATCTGACACGTTGTCTGCAAATAAATGTCCAGATTACGATTTCTTACTTTCGTAAATTAAGATTGTTTGAATTTGAAGAAATTGTATTCAGTGCATATTTTTTACAAGCTACTTGTAAGTACTTACGGCTCTCGGAATAAACATTGTGCTGCAGTCAAAACGTATCTGGAGCTGATCAGTGTTCCTGTGCACGTTACTTCTTTCTTAGCATCCTCTATTAGTGCAATCCAAGGGAATTGATTGATAGCAGCGTCTCCACCTGAAAATTTATCACAATATTTATTAAAACCAGTCGATAACAGCATTATGGTTGACTTAAAGGCTTTAATATGGC
>JAOTAV010025268.1:0-21661 GCA_026546445.1 Cyclargus thomasi
TAACACAAGTCCTTCGGGTACTTAGCACAGGGCCAGATTGACGTGGTGTAAAGCGTCCATGGATATTATATTATTATAATCTATAATACATAAAATGAAATACCGTAATCGGCGACGACACGCTAGAGCAATGTCGCTAGAAAATGAAACATAAAGCCTTTGTCATACAGTGGCTTTTAATTTGTCTAAAATAATATATACAGCCGAAAGTAGAACCACCTCGGTTTTTGGAAGTCGGTTAAACATAATTTCGTTGACGGTGACGGCGCGGTATGGATAAACGCTCTAAGCCTTAACATGGTATACTTTCACCCGACTGCGCTAGAAGGAGAGTCATATTTTTCGAGAGTATGTACAATTGTTTGGCACGCTCTGCAGCCTTAACAGCTTGATGGAGTGTATGAAGTGTCGTTAGATCTGTCTTGCTAGCGCAAGTGACACTGGGAACTTTAAAAATAATTAAAAATTAAAATGGCGGACTTTGGGACTACGAAAATGTGAGGCTCCAAAAAATTTTTCTTCCCATTTAGGTGGAGTAGGTATCAAAATGAAAGCCTTTAAATAGCCATTCTAGAAATAAACATAACTCGATGTTAAAATTGCAATGGTTCCTGCAGTCGGGTTTTCTGGTTTTGGACATTTAGCTTGGCTTCCATCGCCCTCAACTCCTCAAGATCTGGACTGGCGCCAACGAAGTGCAATAAATACGCGATGTAAAACAATTTTCACTCAACTATCGGTTATTGCCTCCTTCACCATAAATCGATCTAAGCATTATTGGTAGCTAATAATAATTACTGTCTTGAGATTTAAATTCTTAAAGGGCTCGACTACTGTTCGTGGTGAGTAGATCACATGATCTGGCAATAGAACTAAGTAAAGCTTAATTTTAAGACGTTTTAGTGGCTTCGACACTGCTTATGTAAAGATACGTAAATCAAAGATTTAGTTAAATTAATTATCTGCGTAAAGATTAAGTCCCTCCCGAGATCTTTATGCTTAGAAACGTGGGACGTGATGCTTATTTAAAAGACCGCTTTGACGAAAATCGGATAAATTATTTGAAATTTGTGGGATGTGTTTTGAAAAATATACCTACTTTGTTGTCTTTGTTTCGAAGTACTAAGTTATTGTTCTCTTTGTTTTGATATGTATTATTATTGACACTATCCCTTTTTCAAAACATACTAAGTATACTGGTCAATATGAAGAGATTAACCGGTAAAAGGCGGTAAACGTGTAGACACAATTTTAACGATGGCTTATCTTAGCCCGGCATAGGTTCTGAGATGCCTTGTAGACCGTAGGGACTCTGCGAGCGATACAAATTCAAAAGCGTGGATTCAAACCAACAAACACTTCTTCTTCTTGAAACTATCATGCCTGTTAAAATGCCGATTCTTATGAATTCCTCAAACCTGTGAACTTCCTGACTACTGTACGGAACTAGAACTCATGCTAATCTCAGACGTAAAATATTAATTATTAACAACAAAGTAAAATCAAAACTGGAAACAAGCCGATGATTGAGAACTACTGCACCGGTCGGTACTAACCGGTGTTATAAACTGCCCGCGCCGGTATAAACCACATAAAATGATCCCAGTTCATTATCCCAGGATACGGATTGTGGTTGCTGTGTGAAATTGGTATAAACCTCGACGATCACCTCTGTGGCTCAGTTGGAAAGTGATTAAGTAGTTTCAGCCGGGGATCGCGGGTTGGACGCGAAAGCGGACCAAAAAGTTTTTAAATGTTCCCGGGTCTTGGACGTGTATTAAATATGTGTATAATATAATAAAAATCTACAGTATTATGAGGCATTGTTCTTACGCAGAAGCAAAAATCAAATCTGGTTGACAGATAACTAAATATTCGCCGTGTGGTAAAAAAATCAGCCAGTAGGAGTTAGGTTCGCGCATGAAAATTCTGCTAGAGTTTCCCCCCCATATTTTTTATGCGCCCAATACTTTAGTTCGCATCACAAATTACTTAGAAAAATACTACATACCTATCTTAGCACGGCACGGGCGTCGCGTCGGCCGCCACACTCAGCTTGGAGTGCTTCGACACGAATGGGCCGTTAAACAGCTCTCAGCATCGTACCGTGTTAAGCGAATTTACATCAGGCATGATGCGACATCCAGGTCAACCTCATCACCTTAGACTGGACTACCAGCCAACTCGCTTATATCTGCATTCTAAAAATGTGGTGCGTAAAAACTTCCTACACAAATTTAGTAAATTTACTATGGACATTTTTAACAGTATTATTGACGTCATAAGGAAGACGGATTGGAATCTGCAATCATAACTGTACAATACAATAAAATATACAACGCTTCATATCTATCAATTTTATTGTACTTGTACACGTACGAGTCAAATGTGATTGAAGCGAATTTCTCACCATTTGCAGGCGCGTGTTTTAAGAATGTGTGCCCTGGGTTCCGAATTCCTACTTCTGACCTGCCCCAGGCCCTTTTGGACTTAAAGTTAATACAGCTCTGACTACTTGTACTAATTGGGACCTTCAAGTAATTTACAAATATTTAATGGTTTATAGATTTTAATACATAATAAATTAGTCTCATACGCGACGGACTGACTGGCATAGTGATGTGTCAACACACAGCCTAAACCACTTGAACGATAGGGCTGAAATTAGGCATGCAAGTAGATTTTATTTCAAAGGCATGCCCTAAGAAAGAATATTGATAAATTTACTACCCGCAAGAGCGTCCGTAGCCTAGTGGGTAAGACCTTTGGTTCGCACTCGAGAGGACGCATGTTCAAACCCCGGTGGAGGCAATGTACCAATGAGACATTTTCCGATCTCAAGTACATAATACGGATGCTCATTGCCGTGAGAAAGCCATGCTTCGGCACGAATGGGCCGGCTCGGACGGAGTGATACCACGGCCTCACAAGAAACTGGCGTGAAACTGCGTTGTGCTGTGTTTCGTTCAGTAAGTTTACCGGTGGCCTATCTACCTTAATCCCCTATTCCTATTCCCTCATAAAGGCCGGGAACGTACTTGTAACCCATCGAATGTCACTAGTGTCCATGGGCGACGGCAGTTGCTTTCCAGTGGCCTTCCCGTCTGCACGCTTGCCCCCTAAATATCATAAAAAAAACAAGGGGATAAATAAGTGATGAAATTTTGTAAATTCGTAACGCGAGAAAAGCCACGGGCTAAATGTAGTCGGTATATTTTAGATGTACGCGAACGTTCGATGCCTTCACGATCAGGGTTGAAACTAGAGAGGGCGGGCAAGATGGCGCGGGGGCGATGACCTCTGAGTCACGGAGCCTCTTGTATTACATGCATTACACAATAAATCATTCTGTACACTTGCCGCCAATAATATAAAGCTTAGAACAGGTACACTCGCGACATATGTAGCCTACAATCAGCTGCTTAAGAATACCGGCCAGGTGCGATTTGGATTTTAGACTTGTGCAAAATTATGTGTGGGTACTGTAACATTAAAGGATAAACAAGCTAAATGTCGAAAAACAGAAAACCCGACAGCAACCGTTGCAATTTTAACATCAAGTTACTTATATTTCTAGAATGGTTTTTAAAAGCCCTGCATTTTGATACTCGACCTAAATAGGCGGAAAAAAATTTTTGGAACCTCATAATAATTTTGACTTCAAAATACGCCATTTTGATTTTTTTTAATTCTGACTGTACCCACTGTCACTTGCGCTATCAAGAGTCTAACGATACCTCATACGTTAATCCATCAAAGCCGTTTAGTCTTCGGAGAGTGCCAATTATACATACATACATACTCTCGAAAAACAAAATCCTTCTGGCGCAGTCGGGCAAAAATGGGAGAATATGTATATGAAAGTAAACACCTATAACAAATCTCTTCGTGTAAGCGGTAGCGCGATGTAAGCAATCAGCAGCGACATCTGCTATTCTCCGAAAAAGAGTTAAATGCGAGTTAGACTCGACCCTAATGCCATGTCTCTTATACAGAGTGTGACAAATGTAAGTGATAAAACTTTAATATGTGATACTTTAATATATGATATGTGTTCCTGATAAAGAGTTCACTGTGAAAGTAGCACATACGATCCATAAAGTTTTATCGCTTACTTTTGTCACACCCTGTATAATATAACCTATAGTAGTGGCTTTAGTATAATAAAGATGACGAATCAGCACCACATACGTCACAGAACCACGTGGTGCCCGATCATAAAAATTGATTCATAGGTAGTTATAGAAGGCCCACGTTACTTGATCGGGATAACCGAGGCATAATATATTCGACGATGCAGCTAGACCAAATAATGGAAGGCCCACCAATTCGCTATGAATCTGTTACTCTGTTGTAACCCTCCCTGGACCATCTACAGGATCGGGAGCGCTCGTGAGCTTGACGAATCTGGAATGACCGAGGACGATTAACAAAAAACTGTCGCTACAAGTTAGAGCAACGAGTTAGTTCACTCGTTAAATCATATTGTAAATTGTAATATTGTACTTTTACTTTTAAGGTATGTTAGATGTAAAAAAAATACTTTAAATGTTGCTCGTGAAAAATTACTTTCATGTCTGTACCAACATTTTCATTATAAGATATGTTACATGCTACAGGTTACAGGTTATAGCGAATTTTGATAATAATATGTAATTGTTTTTTCGTAGCACGGTTCTACGCGTTGAAATCTTTTTCTCCGAAAATTTCGTTTCCTTGGTAGCATGTTGGAATGTCAGTAATTATTACTCCTTTTAATAATGTTATAAATAAAAAATGTAAATTAAAAATAATAAAACATTTTACAATTAAAATTATTTATAAACTTATTACCATACATGATTGCATGCCTACGAAAACATTATCATTATATAGATAGGTATAAATACTTATATTTAAATTCGAGTTTCAGAACTTATTAAAAGACAATATGAATTGACCCTTATCCAAAAAAAAATTAAATTAAAAAACAAAATGAGTGTAGCCAGTAATAAAATGTAATACAATCAGTCGTTGTACGGGACTGGGGGAAGAGTGCGGGTTCGATCGATACAGATAATATTCACACGCTATCATGTACAGTGAAAAACTCTGGAATAAATTTCAATATTGTAATAATAGTATGAATATGTATATATTATACTGTCAACGGTTATTTTGAGGTCAAAGAACTATATGCGGCGTGACTGTTAAAACAATATTATAATTTTGAATTTAAATATGTGATTAAAATTTTATTTTTAATATTTTTACTCATTTTTTTTCACGTGATAGCTTAGCTTATATGCATTTATATTTAGGTGGTTTATTTTTAAGAAGAGCCATTTTAGATATTTAAAGCCTCGAGGCAGATTTTAATTTTAAAATAGAGTTTTGCCTACGGCGAACTCTAATTTTAAAATAGCGAAAAAAGTCATGGTGTAATTTGTAGAAACCCGGATCTTCCCGCTTGTCCGATTTTGTAATTAAGAAGGCTCGACCGCCTTCATTCAAGGTCGACTTTTTCATTTGTAACCGTCAAAATTTAAATTGTCCGTTATTTATAAGCGTGTCGGCCATTTTTGGTTACTCGTGTAATAGGGAAGATGCGTGTAAAAGAACATTTTTTGAATGCGAATTATCATGAAAGCGGACTAAAAGATACAGAATGACAAAAAATCTCTTAATTCTGTTGAGAAATGTGTAAGATATGTATGTGTATGTGTGTGTGATTTAGGTTTTCTACCAATATCTTACTCGCAAAAAGTAATTTAGAATGAACTTTGTATGCAGCTTGTAGACTTTGACAATCAATATCGGATCTCTCATGAAACGCCACGCACACTGCAATATGCACACTACAACATTTTGACATGACACGATAATCATACGCGAAATACTCTTTTTATTATGGTTGAAGTTTGTAATTTTTTTAATAAAGTGTATTTGCCTGGTAACGACAATTGAATTGAGAATTGATTGCATTTTTAATCATCGACCACAGGGCAACCTCTAGTCTAATTAACTACTAAAAAATTTAAGAATGTCTTTGATGTCAAAGTCCAAACTTATTTGAAATTCGAATATCCTGATTTTGTGTTGGGGGTCCGAAAGCGTTGGGATGATTGGTTTTTGGAGGCGGTCGAGCGAGGAGCGCCGTGACTTAGCAGTTTACAGCTGCTTGGCCAACACTCATTTAAATTGTACCAGAACCATCCAGAACTATACAATAAAACATAAAACGAAACATGTTTTATAGAAAGCAACTAAAGATAAAGGAGTTAGGTTAGAAAGAGTGTTTAATCTTTTCAGAGTAATTGTATTTGTAAGTACTTCTCACATGTTTTTTACCCCCGGCGCGAAAAGGGTGTTATAACTTATAAAATGTACGTATTTGTGAGTCTGTCTATAATTAATGTAAAATGTAAATAATATAACTTGGCTTTGACTAAGTCATTTTAGTAAAATGAAAAAAAAACATAACAAAATGTCCAAAACCAGCAACAGAAAACTTGCTGAAATATCGATGCTTATATCGGAAACAATTGCCTTGTTTTCTGTTCCTGGTTTTGGACAATTTGTTGTTCTTTACATTTTTCGTAAATGACTTTATCAAGGTCATGTGCCTAGTTACGTCGCACAGGTTTATAGTATCTAAAATGAATAATTTCTCACATACAGGTATTCTTATGAAGACATCCAAGATTAGAATTATCATAAGCCCTGTCAAATCATAGACTCGAGACTAACGCTACTACGCGGGCTATGCCCTACGCTTACTACAGAACCGGTTGGTCGTAGCCCGGTGCACACAAAATAAACACTACAAGCTGTTTCACTCCCTATCGTCTTCGGAATAAATCACAAAATCGTTTTTAAAGATAAGAGCATACTATCACGTCGCCTAACCACAACACGCTCCACGTGAAGATACAATCATTCGTCTTCGTCTATTTTGGCTTGTAGTTGTCCATTATAAGCTGACCTCTGTCTATGCGGGAATAGGTCTGATATTGTAAAGAGTCATAGGCCACAGTGAAATGGCTGCTCATCTCCATTATGCTACACTTCTTTGTATTACTTGAATGCGTAGAAACAAATATAAATCAGTTGAGATTAGCGTCTAGTAATAAATGAATTATACAGCCGCTCTAGAAGAAAAATAGACGTTATATTATAATCTAGCGGACCCGACAGACGTTGCCCTGCCGGGCTAATTTGTGAATTTAAACCATTCTTAAGTCCCCTAGAACACACAAAAAAAATTCATCAAAATCTGGCAAGTCGTTGGGGAGGAGTTCAGTAACAAAAACACACACACAAGAATTATATACCTATAAAATATATTGTTACATAACATACGTACCCCTTATTTGACTGTGTTTCCTAATTGACTATACATTTAACTTTTTGCACCTCCCTAAATTTTTAAAAAATAAATTAAATAACAATAATATCATTTTCGTTTAAATTGCACGCTTTTCTTATGTAAA
Organism: Cyclargus thomasi; assembly: GCA_026546445.1. Lineage (NCBI taxonomy): Eukaryota > Metazoa > Arthropoda > Insecta > Lepidoptera > Lycaenidae > Cyclargus > Cyclargus thomasi. Next base: position 7,473 of record JAOTAV010025268.1, read on the forward strand.
ATATAGTACATATACAGAATAGTTAGCTTATAAACGCTTAGAGGGCTTAATACGAGTCTCGTATAACATTTTGTAGCTATATCACTTTATTATTATAAAAAAATATTTATTTTGCACTTAAAAAAACACAGTTACCTAAATATTTAAACATTATCAAGTAAGTAGGCAATTTGAATACAACTTTTAAACAATAATTAAGTCTCATCTGTATAATTTAAACATATTTATTTTACAAATTATAAGACGTGTTAAATTTCTGTACTTTTACATTTAGAGATAACGCCTTTGAATAACTCTAATATTATCTTTGTTAAACATTTATTATAGCACTTTTCGTAATTCTCATTTCTTTGAAACGGTAATTATATTTGGCGTAAAATTTTCAATTTTTTTTTTACATCGTAGCCATAATATATATATATATAGTCTATTTAAACAGTGCTCCTCGAAAGTTGGCCGGCCACCATACGAGTTACGACTATCCTCATCAGTCCCCAAGTACAAGGTGGTCAAATTAACCAGGGCAGGCCGTGACTGCTTTATTAACCTAGCAATAAAATTATTATGTTAATATAATTAAACTAGCAAGTAAAATATTCTATGAACCCGGCAGACTTTGTTTTGTCTGGCTGATTGGGTAGCCCCTTGACAACACACAAAAAATTATCAAATTGAACCCATTTGCTAAGATTTTACAGTAGACAGGTACACTAATATTAACATAATATGTAACTATTTTCACTATTACATACTATATTAGTAATACGTATCATGAGTTTTTTTAAATAAAATAAGGGGGCAAACAAGCAAACGGGTTACCGGATGGAAAGCAACTACCGCCACCCACAGACACTAGTAACATCAGAAGAGTTGCAGGTGCATTGTCGGCCTTTTAAGAGTGAATACGCTCTCTTCATGAGCGTTTGCAGGTCGCAGCGATACGTTGCTTCACATTGTTAAAAAATAAAATTTCGCTATCGAAGCTGCTATTTTCACAGCAAACTTTATATAAGGACACGTATACACGCCAAAGTATTAGTACTTTATATCAGTACAACTTTAAAGATTTTATATTATATTATGCTTTTAAATTTTTTATATGTGTGAAACTGTGATTGTGCACAATAAAGTATATTTCATTTCATTCATTTCATTCAAGAATGAATTAGTAAATAAATACTTATTGATAATAACTACAGTCATATAAGGACACGCGTGCGCTCAATTCGGCGTGTGCGCCCGCATCGCGGCGGGCGCGGTGCGGGTAGTTTCACATTACCGTTAACTGTCTCACCACTCACCCCTCACAGTGGCGTAGCTAGTGTATCTGCTGTATTATATTTAAAAAATTATATTTAAACTAGTTTCTGTCCGTGGCTTTGCTAGAGTGGAATTTAAAAATCTTAATCCCAAAAATCCCAAATCTTAATTCAAAAATTCGAAAGGCTTAACTTTCCTAAACCTCATGGGAACATGATGTTTTTTCAAGACAGACTAAAGTGTGATGGTGATCAATTTATGTTAACAAAGTCTGTACCAAAAACTCAGTCGATTTCTTACTTCGTAAAGAAAAAAGGAACATAAACTTTTTCATACAAGTAGGTGTGGATGGATGGAACTTTACACACAGATCTTCATAGGGGACCCCGTCAAAGCACGCTTTGCCTACCCTCACCCATCAGCACCCTTCACCCCTCACCCCGCCAGTACCCACATACATGTCGATTTATTTTCACACGTTACCATTAATTGATTGAATTTTCTCACACTCGAGCACGCGTATAAAGTCTACAAAATCAAATCGATTTTTTTTATTTCGGGCATCATAGTCCCATATTATATATACCTTAAAACTAACATACGTTATATTATAACAGACACTTTAAAGTCTAACATACACATTAATATATCCTTAAAAAATTAACACGTTGCAACGAATTAATGTAGATTGTAAAGAACATATTATGTTGCCGTAAGATTTCAAATCCAGTAAAAACACAACTAAACAACAACAACAATCATATCAGTTATAGGACTGACGAATTATTATAAACTATATGACATAAACAAAGAGTAACAAAGCCTACATTTATGTCTGGTTTACACGTATTAAGTAAATAAGTACGTGACTAAATTTTAAGTTGATAATTGCATGTAAATACAAAATTTAGTAGCAAGTTGCAAGTTAAATGGCTTAAAGTTAAGTTAAAATTTAGTTAACTACTTATCTACTTAATACGTGTAAACCAGACATTAGGGCCTGTTTCACCGCTCACAGATATTCTATTTATTCGACAGACACAACTTTATTTGACAGATTTTGTATGGAGAATCTGTCAAAAAAGTTGTGGATAGCTTAACAGAAACTTTAACAGTAAGCGGCGAAGCAGGCCCTTAGTCTTAGAAAAACATTATGTTTCCAAAGGAATTTCCACACGAACGAAGCCGCAAGTAATAGTTAGTTTACTATAACCAAGCCGCGAATGGGCTATATTAAAATTAACATACAGCATTTAATCATTTCATTCGCTTGAAATTAATACTTTGCATAACACGCCGTGATATTTAGCTTAGATCTGGCATTTGCGATTAATGTCTCATTAGAAATTATAAACAAATATGATACAGTGTTTTCTGGTGTTAATCAACTTTGTTTCAATCAACAAAATTATGTGGAAAATGAATTGACATACGTCTTCGATTATTGGTAATTGACTACGTGGTAACATTAACTACCTGTTAAATTTTCATACCGATCCATCCAGTAATATTTGAGATGCGTGTTGATCATAAATAACTGGTTCACGGCCTTTGATGAGGGCGGGATTCATGATGTAAGTGGCCAAGTGTGTTGAACCTGCCCATAAAGGGTTCCGCAGCAACAAATAGGTAAAGTGTTTTTTATAAAAATATAAATGGGTAAAAGAGCAAACGGATGGAAAGCAACTAGCGTCGCCCATAGACTCTCACACAATCGTCGCAAGTGAAACGGATAGCAATAGCCCCTTATATACACCCATGAACTGGTTATTATATCATACATAGATTATTTAGGCCCGTAGTCAGCGCTTAGTACTAAAGAGCGTGATCAGAAATTTTTAACCGACTTCCAAAAACGAGGAGGTTATATGTTCGGCTGTGGATATATTTTTTTGAGACGTTGTTTTCATTTTTATAGAGACCGTTATATATGAAAACAGCACCTCAATTTTTTTTAATACGCGCCCCTACCTTAAGAAAGCAATTAATTGAAGACATAAGTGGAAGAAGCGAATAACTAACATTTTATGACCTTCAAGTAAACACTCATTTTTTCCTATAAAATTTTAACAAATCGTGTAATTTTGCGATTCCATTATCTAGCTTGTCATTTTAATTTCAAATTGTATTTCCGGTCCTAAAGCAAAATCCAGTTCAGTTCAAAATCAGTTTTTAAAATGTTAGTTATCCTCTTCTTCCACTTATGTCTTCAATTACGGGCCTTAGTATATCATATATCACTATAGTACTTGAATTTTATATATTTAGATGAAACAACTGTACGACAAAATGATTTTATACTTAAAGTATAAATATTGTTGTATGTCCTCCGCTACATTATTCGTGTTCTGTTATGATGTTCGAGAACACAATAGAATTGCAAAATGTAATTCACAGCCGTAGTGTATTAATACGGACAATTGATTTGTAAAGTATCGCAAATGTCGACGAACTCTGGCAGAACCCCGCCCGCTTCAGAGGTCTGAACTTTTGAATCCATACTTATATTATGAATGGTAAGTTGTGTTTGTTTATTTGTTTTTGTCCTTCATATGCGTCCTAACAAAGTAACCAGTCGACCTTAGAATTAGCTGAAAGAGTACAGAGTAACATTGGCTACTTTTTTCTTGGAGAAACATCGTGTTTCTAAAGGAGCTTATTCGAAGGTACGCAATTTTCGAATTTCACGCGAGCAGCAGCTTGTGTAAAACACAAAAAAGTTATTATTTTTTTAAATCTTTGAATTTTTGTCGGTCTGTCCAAAATTGGTTATTTCTCAATCACAGACTTTAATTTGGCATAATGGTGTCTTTACAACTTGTCTTTAAAAATCAACAATCATAGACAAATGAGTATTCGTGTATGACTATCGTGTCATGTGTAAATATTGTAGTGTGCATGTTGTAGTGTGCGTAGCGTTTTATTTATTAAAAATATGAAATATTAAAGCATATATTAAAATAATATTGTTATTCCACGTTCTTCTCTTCTCCATATCAACTATAACTAGGAAAAATTCCATGCTTTTACATCTACGCGTGTTTCGTAAAAAGGGGTACAAAGTTTTCCGCTCGCGTATTAATAAATAGATAGTTACGATAACTTTTTTGTATACCGTCAGTTATAAAGAAAATGATTTATTTTTTGAAATTCCAACTTCGTCGCGATCGCGCGTCAGAAAATGTCATTTTTCCCGCGCTCCGATGTCAACGCGGGAAACGTCAAATTATGTTCGTTCGGAAAGGACGCGGCCGACCAGAACATGACGAATTACTAGAGCCGGTCCGGTAATTACTGTGGCCGAGGCACTTTTTGCCCCCGACAAATAGTGGAACTGCTTTGTGGCCGCTAATGACACTCCGGCCTCTAATATTAACTATTTCAAGACCATTTCTTTGTGGATCTTTCGTTGGGGCATCGACCCTACATCTTGCGTTTATTCGAACTGCCGCAGAGTTGGAGACACAAATTTTATTTTTGACTAATAATTACCCGTGGCTTTGTCCGCGTGGAAATGATTTATTACCACGGGAGTATTTAATCGAAATGAAGGGATACAGCCTTTATTCTAAGTCAGCTAATACCCTACCTGTATACGGAACCTTTCATACGTAAGTCCCACTCGCACCCGGCTGTATCTCTAGATATTGTAGCCCATTTCACTCTGTGGTAATGTGGATTTTTTTTTAAATAGCATCAAAAATGAATATCTTTTCTCTTGAAAAGTGTAAGATGTAAGACAATATTTTATGTCTTCAATAAATATGTTTATTTAAGTTTTTATATCAATAATTTATTAACGATGTTTTGTGAAAAATAGACCTGTTTTTCGTTCTGCGTCATTTCGGCTTAAGAGCAATAGAGAGTTTGCGCTACATTTTTAGATTTTGTTACCGGCAATGTGTATCATAACGTTCTATAGAATGCCGGGTGCGTTAAGGCAATGTATGAAATTTTACAAATATTATTATCCTTTGCATACTTTGCCTAGGTAAACTATAGAAATAAAGAGACGCTGCGACAAGGTTAAAAACATGTCAGAACTCAGATAGACTCAAGATAAAATCTTTCTGAACCGACCGAGCCGAACGCGGCAAAAGACACGAATTTTAGAATTCAATATACGAGTATGAGATATCATGAAACCTTGCTAACTCCGCTCCAAATTGTCAAATTCGTCCGAATCTTCCGCTGTCAAATGGAAAGAGAAAATAGAAAATTACTTCGATTCGTTCGGTTCTGCACTTTGATATTTGTGCGTTTGTTAATCTTTTTATCAATAAAAATACATATTATATATATGCCACCTGGTTTTTACGACTTGTATTGTGATATGACAATGACAATGGAGGTTTAATTTTATATCCAACCTTATTTTACTTTCAAAGACTAAATATGTAATTAAATGATTATGATGGATTTTATTTTATTTATTATTCTTTATTTTAAATTGAAATTGACCTTTATATCACGTTCACCAAGTTTTTTTAACACTTAAATAATCTGTCAAGACCACCGAGAACGCGGCTCGCATTACGCGGGTTTCGTTGAAAAATTAACATGATATTCGTAAATTTAGCTCGGGTGTCGAAACATTACTGCTGGCTTCGCTGAGCTTGCTCTATGCTATTATGTTTCTAACGCTTCTACCTTTCCATCTCTACTGCCAATTTAAGGCCTGCTAAAGTAGGCCCTGGTAGCTTCAAGCACATTGGCGGGAGCGCATCGGAGTGGACCGCATTTTCACTATAGTAACTAAATAAACTAGTCTTTGGAAGAGAAGTGGAATTGGAAAATCGTATTTCATACAATTACAATGAAGACTTACTCAATAGTAGCAAAGTCCCTCCTTGGGGATGCCTGGTATTTTTTAGTTTTAACCTGGCAACCCTATTTGTGATCTGTGGCCTGTAAGAATGTCTTTGTACTCCCAAAGCCCTAAAAATACTGTACCTCGTTCCTCACTCGCATTATAACTTCACAGACATCTATCATGAGACACTCTTATTAGTACATATTTAATAGTTGCGTTGATATGAAACAACTAGATTGTACAATCAGAGAAGCTTAAACAGATACAGATCGTGGATCTAAGTAATTTTGTCGGGTTATTTTAAACCCAGCCGACAGAACACGACTTAAATGGAATTGACATATTCAGTCAAATTTCATAATACAATATTATATAGACTCAATAGTCTAAAGCTTGTCTCACTATATCTCAATAGATATACTGCCGTCCTGAAGCTAAAACGCCGCTATGTACAAAAAGTATTTTTTGAGTTATGAGCAAAAAACGCGGCCATTTTTCTAAGGGCTTGGTACTTCATAAGGGCAATATTAATTTTAATAACTCGATGACTATAAAAGCTACAAACATTTTGATAATACACGTCGATAGAGATTTTTTTCCTGATGATGATGGCATCAAAATGTAAAAATCGACCAGATGTTGGCTACCGGCATTTAAGCTTGAGGACGGTATTGTAGTGATATTATATTTTAAGGGATAGTAAAAAAAACCGAAGCAGAGTGAAAGAGCGCTTGTGGTGTGTTACGTCGACTGAGCGACGAGTTTACCGGAGACCCAACTCTCTACCCCTATTCCTATTTCCATTCCCTCATAAAGGCCGGCAACGCACTTGCAACTCTTCGGATGTCAAGAGTGTCTGTGAGCAACGTGAGTTGCTTTCCTTAAGGTAACCCGTATGCTCGCTTGCCCCCTTAATATCATTTAAAAAATAGGTTCATCAATAAATGAAGCAATTTTTTAACCATAACAGACTTTACTTAGATTACTAACTTAGGATCGAAGCAGTTTTAGTCTACTTGCGCCAAAAATACTAGCTTGTCAGCTTATTGACACTAGCTTGCTGTCCTGACTTGAAAAACTGAACTCGTATATCCCGGGCATTATGGTTTCAATTATATTATGTTTATTTTGTCTGCACTCTAAAACCTCGTGGAATTTTGAATGCAAAAATTATTTAATGTAATACTATTATGTACAGAATTAGTAGCATTTTTTGCATTTGCACCTTCAATCTGGTCTCATCATCATACAAAGGTTGGCTGATAGAAAATGCCGTAAGGCATTAAACCCGCCTCTATACTTTGTTGTGTGCAAAAAGTATAATAAAAAAATTAAAATATGAACAATATACCAACCAACCAAAATACATTGATTGTTACAGGCATACAATTGCAGGTCTTTTGTACTTGACTTCATTATTCAAAGTTCATCATCTAGATATTTTACATCGACGACCGTCAGTTAAAGTTCAACATGCTGGGATGAAAAGTTGTTTCGTGTATCATAAAATCGATTTTGGACTCTATTTCCGAAGCCAAAGACTCAAATTAATCTGCACGAGGGAGATGGTCAATAAATGTGGTTTATTGTTGCTACCCAAGGATTTTGTACATCGTGAAGTATTAAGTACCTATTGCTATAACCAATAGGTGCGTATCGGATTCACTGAGAGTGAAAGAATTCGTATATGAAATAACCATAAACATTACTTAGAAGCTGTGACTGCACTGCACTACACTACGCGGCAGTAATCCTACGCGAATCGCGATACTTCACTTTTTATGAAATGAGGATGCAAACGAGTAAACGGGGCATCTGATGGAAAGCAACTGCCGTCGCTCATGGACACTCGCGACATTAATGCATGAGAGATGCCGGTTTCTGTATGAAGGATTACGCTACGGGCCTAGGGAACGCACATGCAACCCTGATGTTGCGAGAGTCTATGAGCGGCGGTAGTTGTTGTCCATCAGGTAACCCGTTTGCTCATTTGCCCCCTTATTTTTATAAAAGAAAAGGGAAAGGGAATGGGGATGGAAAATAAGGTGTAGAAAATTGGACTTTCAGTAAACACCCTCACTCGACGAGACACAGCATAAGCGGTTTCACACCGGTTTCCTATGAAGGCGTGGTAAAATATCCCATTCGAGCCGAAGCATGGCCCTCCTAAGGCAAGAACCATTCATACAACTGACAATTTGTGACGAGTTAGCCCGCCACTGCACCGTACGCTTTACTAAGTATTCTAACGGCCTGTTTCACTGCTTACTGTTAAAGTTTCTGTTAGGCTATCCACAACTTTTTTTACAGATTAATCATACAAGATCTGTCAAATAAATTTGTATCTGTCAAATAAAAAGACTCTCTGTAAGCTGTGATACAGGCCCTAAGACTATTAAAGAATTTCAAATGCATTCTTTAAACTTCTTATAAAAACTCTGTTGTGTTTGCTCAGCAATTAAAAATACAACTTAGATTGTGTTTTTCTTAACAGAACAAATAGGAAGCGAGCGAAGCAGGAAACATACTTTGACGAATAGTTTTAATATACAAACATATTAGTAAAGGCATGCTTTGTATGTGGAGTGGGTAATGCGGCAGTTATTTCTATCTGTTACTAACTAGTCTCTAACTAACAAAGAAAGGATATGGGCGAAAAGCATATAGATGACCCTATTTTTTTTAATAAAAAAAAACTAGTCTCTAACTTTAAGTTTATGGGTTCCTTTATATTATTAATCAGGATCTGACTTTTTACTAGGTTTTGTTCGATTTTGCGGGGTACCATCGTATTACTCTAAGATGGTCAGCATATAAGGCATGATAATATGTCAAAGGCGGATCGAGGGGGGTCCTGGATCCAGATTTTCTAAACCTTGGTGGATCACTACCCAATTTAATTTGAATCTATTATTGTCTGCCATTCATTCCATACAACTTTTTCTTTCCTTATAATAGGGAAGCCCAAGAGGGGAATTTGGGATTTACTCGAGCTCGTCAGATTAAGCTAGTGTAGGTTTTTAACATGTCTCTGTTTATCATGGTATAATAATCAAATTTCTTACTCAATTCGCTACTTATTTTTAAGTACCCCAAAATCAAAATACCCCAAAAACACTTCAATTTAAAGAACTAATGATTTAAATGGTAATAACATAGAACAATAAAGCCTCATATTTTCATAACCAAGCTTTTCAGATATTTTATGTCACATTCAACTAAATGCTTTATGCTAATGTCTATGTCTAAAATCGTCTAATAAATGTTCAATGTAAACAATTTTTAAAAGCAATTTTTTTAACCATAAAATCGTTGTAGCGTCTTATCCCACCGCTATATAATAAAAAAAATTAAATATATTTTTTAAACGTTTTACTTAAACGCACAAAACTTATTAGTTCTCCACGACGCTCGAGTTACAACAAAAACAGCACCTTCACCTCCCCGGCTATTTAAAAGTCTGTCGCAATAAAGCCTATAATTGAAAGTGAAATCTATATCCGAAGTTCAGAACACGCATTAATAGGCAGAGTATATTATAGTAGGTCGCACTTATACACACGCATTAATAGTAGGTCTTTATCCAAGTAATAGGCTATAAATGACAAGAATGTGTCTCTAATAGGCCCCTTTATTAGTAGAGCATAAATAATCCTGTAATAGGTTAACTCATGAATATTCATAGAGTCTTTCAGTCGTTTACTGTCCTATGTTTAATGTAATTAAATGTATTCGATCCGATAAGATCATAATGCCAATGTCGTAATGGTAAGCTCGGCCTATAGGAATTAGAAATCCATTATTGTCTTAACTGTAAAGCTTAAATAGTATATGAGATTTGACGACCTCTCTGGCTCAGTTGATAAGTGTTAGCTTGAGGGGTTGCGGGTTCAAATCCCGCTGACTGAGCAAAAAGTTTTTCAATGTTCCTCGGTCTTAGATGTGTATTAAATATGTGTATAATATTAAAAAATCTTAAATATGTGTATAGTATACAAGTTTTAAATATATTTCCGTTGTCTGGTACCTGTTACACAAGTCCCTCGGGTACTTAGCAAGGGACCAAATTGACGTGGTGTTGAGCATCCATATATAATATTATTATTATATTATAATATTTCTAGGCCCTTAGTTATAGTCAGCGATTAGTACTTAAGAGCGTGATCAGAAATTTTGAGATGCTGTTTTCATTAATAAAGAGACTTTTATGAATGAAAACAGCATTTAAAATTTTTTTCATCATGCTCTTAGTATAAGGCGTTGACTATAACTAAACCTTGTGCGACTTAACTAGGCACATGACCTTGACAAGGTCATTAATACAACAGTAATTTTATAAAAACATAACAAAATGTAAAAAACATAACAAAATGACCAAAAAACAGCAACAGGAAACTAGCAAATTGTTCCTGGTACAAGCATCGATAGTTTAGCTAGTTTTCTGTAGCTGTTTTTGGACATTTTATTATGTTTTTATACATTTTGTTATGTTTTTATAAAATTACTTAAACATTGTTTATAATAACTACTCAAGATTCGCTGTCCCTTTCTGTCGCGTGACATTTTCAATAATCGCGAATCTTTATTAGTCAAACAATTTTTATAAATAAGGGTCAAGGGTGTAAGTTCTAAATGGATAGACCTACATGATAACTATCCTAATTCATAGCAATGTATTAGAGCTAAATGACGCCCACAACTCCGTTGCGATAAAATTCATTTAATGCGCGGGAACCGTACATTTTTCCTGGATAAAACTCATTCTATATCCTTTCCCGAGACTTAAAGTATCTTTGTACCAAGTTTCAGAAAAACCGGTATAGCGATTTGGACTTGAAGAGGTAACAGACAGACAGATACGCACTTTCACATTTATGATATTAGTATGGATTGGAGAATCACAACAGACAAGAAAAAAACGGCCAAGTACGAGTAGGACTCGCGCACAAAGGTTTCCGTAACTTATTATTAGAGCTTACATAGGTTAAAAATTGTGTTTTTTGTTTAAGGGCCCACCTTAATTATTAATCTTGTTTTAATGTTGTTACAGATTAGTAAAGAATAAATCCCGCCAAAACCATTCTGTAAAAATAGGCCAAGACTCGATTGAGCTGCTTGTTTATTTTTAAAAAGTAATGAAATTTAGACAAAGGCGTGCCAAGTCAAAAACACTATCCTGTGTTTTATTTATTATTATAGTTAATGTTATATGACTGGTCTTTGACTATACTTTATTCGTTCGTGGGTAGGTCAAAGTCAAAGGCCAGTCGTATAACATTAACTATAACTATAAACAAATCACAGGAGGGTCTATCGGTCAGGTGTGAACTAAAAACTACGGACACGCTAATTTGTATGGGATCCGCTACTCTATGTATAATTCCTCAATGGTAATAAGGTCCCGTTTTTACTAAAATACAATGTTAGATATTGACTTATATAAGTATCGTTGTTATCAATTACAATGTTAGGCATTGACTTATATCCGCTAGTGGAACTGCGGTGGCCCCATATTTGGAACACGGAGTGGCTAGAGCTGGTGGCCACTCACCATCTTATCAACCACAGCGAGTCCCACATACCCCGGTTGCTCCTCCTCAATGCTGCCGGGGATGCATAAGAGCGCTACCCATCCAAAAAAATATATTGACTTATATATGTACATCAATGATGTTAGGTAAATTATAACTCCTCTGATCTCTATTTAGTTGAAAATAGCTGTTCCGTGCCCCAAACCGAAAGTATCAGATCGAAAAACAATAACGGATTCCAACAATAGTTCACAATGGATAATTACCCTTTACGAGGTTTCAACAACCTGCTAAACAGACTGTAAAACCATTGTTACTAGCGACTGCGCGCTTGCGCAATTAAAAACTACTTATTTTCAATACAGCGATTTGCATCTTCGCTTGAAACGTTGGGGTGATTGTATCAACGTGGTTCATCGTATGCCCGGGATACTCGACAGTTTCTCAAGCCAGGACAGCAAGCTAGTTGTCATTTAAACTGTCTTGGCTATCCGACACTGGCTTGTAAACCAATACTCACTGATTACTAGCTTAAGGCGCGTAGCGACATGTATCTGCGGATAGAGGCAGATAGAGACATGTATGCCCTCTATGTAGTCGTGTCGAATGTCATCGAAGAGTCATAATCTTTGGAACTGACCATTTTCAACTGGCCGTTCAAAGGCGCATAGAGACAAGTATCTGCGGATAGAGGCAGATAGAGGTACTTGTATGCCCACTACGTCATCGTATGTGCCTGTCACCGTCTGTATGGGCCGCATACGTAGAGGAGCTATTAGAAATTAAACAAGTTTCGTCTACCCAAAGCCAGAAATACTAGCTCACTGACACTAGCTTAATGCTCGATAAACTGGCCTCGTATATCCCGGGTAGTAGGGATTAAAGAATTTACTATGCAACTATGTAAGTGGATTGTTGAAATTTCAAACGAAAACATTTAAAAACACTGGCAGAATGTCACGCGCGCGTGCCTCCAACACAAGAGGACCTCCAAAACAAGAGTGATATGGTTGCTTCGTTAGGACTTAAAGGAAAGTTGGTCACAAACAAATAAATATACAAACAACAGCACTTTCGCATTTATAATAGTAGTGTAATAGTGGAGAAAAACAGAGTGTGCTTGTTTGTCTCTAGCGCCCGAGCTCGTATTCTAGTTTTAAATGAATAAAAAGTGGCCCATATTGTATAATGGGGGAAATTGAAAGAGAGCCATTTGGCGGACCTATGTCATTTGATCGGAATATGTCAATTCCATATAAGTTGTGATCTGTCTGCTGAGTTTGACGTAACCCGGCCAAATCACTTAGATCCACGATCTGTATCTGTTTCAACTTTTCTGATTGCATAATCAGGGACCTCAGCCCTGTTGGCTGGCGATCACGACTTATATGTAATTAACGTATTCCGACCAAATGCCGTAGGTAGCTGACTCTGTTTCAATTTCCACCATGGTACTTTAAAGGACTTTATATTCATAGGACTTTTTATTCGGGAAAAATGGATGGTTTCCGCAAGATATTTTGATATTTTGGCCGGAGTTGGGGGGAGGGTCATCGAGCGAGATGAATAAATAAATATAAACTTCGATGGTGTTCCAATAAACTGGATATGCTCCCAATTAGCCATCACAAGTATCATTGCTTGTGATAGGCAATTGGGCTTTATAGCTAATAGTGTCGTAAAAGTCTTAAATAAAAAATTATGACCACCTATTAAGTTATGATTAAGTATACCATTTAGCTCTATGAGCAATCCCTAACTCTTACTTTTCCTCGATCAATAATAATTTAAGAACTCGACACGAGTGGGTGGTATTTAGCCTGTATTTAAATGGGTGATGTAAAATAACAGCTTTCTATTAAACTATAATTCTATATCTCCACATATATGTAGAGACATTTAGCATTACTATAAATCGACACAATTTAGTGACATTTTAAAATCGATACCATTGTAAGGTAAAAAAATGTAGGATGCAATATCGTCTACAAACAGGGGACATCTACAATTCTAAAAACGTCTAGGGAACCTAAAAAGGTTGTAATAAATTGCAAAGGCATTGCTCTACAATTCGTTTTAGTATATTTTGTTAAAAAATCGAATAGTTATGATAAAAAAGTTACTTGAAATCAATTTTAATTGATTGTGAAATCAATGTTTTGCGAAATTAGTAGTTACTTACAAGAAAAATGTCAAAATAAATTTTGCGAAGTGACAGTTTTGTCATTCCTAGAGAGAGTCAGGGTTTCATTGCACACGGGTGTAATACGAGCTAGTGTCGTCCTTAAAGCTCTACCATGATTTTGAAGCAATAGGATTTGTCGATACTCGATAACGACTAGGTAAATTTTAGTATGACATTTTAAGTTCTCCAAGTGACCACTAGAGGCGCTGTAAAATTACTAAAAATATACGTAGTGGCTATCGAGTATTGACAAATACATGTTTCTAACGGACGACATCTAACGGACGACAGCAGTCGTAGCAATATCTAGGCATACTAATACATGTGTCTATTACACTGATACTGATGGTGACGCTGTAGCCAGTTTTATCAAAATGTCCTTAGAGGCGTCAACCGATCA
>JAOTAV010025279.1:0-48850 GCA_026546445.1 Cyclargus thomasi
GTATAAAAGTATTAAATATATTTCCGTTGTCTGGTACCTGTAACACAAGTCCCTCGGGTACTTAGCATGGGGCCAGATTGACGTGGGGTGAAGCGTGCATAGATATTATTATAGTATAATTTGTTCAATAGGTACAAATACCAGTAAACCATGCATTTACCGGCATTCATATATTAAAATGCGAGCGGAAAACTTTGTACCCCTTTTTACGAAAGACGCGTAGATGCTAAAGCATGGAATATTTTCCCAGTTATAATTGATATGGAGGAGGAACGTGGAATGCTAATATTATTTTAAAATATGCTTTAATTTTGCATATTTTTTAAATAAAACGCTACGCAGACACACGCATGACATGACACTATGATCATACACAAAATACTCTTTTGTCTATGATTGAAGTTTTATTATATAAAATTTAATGGGCTGGTAACGAGATTTTTATGCGAAATTGAAGTTTGTGATTGAATTGAGAAATATTTATCGTCGAATTCGGACCGCAGGGCGGCCTCTAGTTATTATAATTTAAGATAGTGTACACTGTACGTATAAAAATTTGTATTTAAGCGACGTTGCTCAACTTATTGTTACGCTGCTTGAAATACGGAGTTTAAATTTTAAAAATAACTCCCATACATAAGAGAAAAGTTATAAATTTCATTCGCTTTCTTGCCTCATTAAAATTTTAATCAAGTTTTCATATTTAATTTTTATTCATTGCATAGACCAATTATTTTATTCCTCTATGTTTATAGCAAAGAAATTACGACTATTTTATCATCCAAAACTTAGATGAGTGAGTCTGAGTCTTCAGTGGAGAAAAAATTTGAACCAAATTTTTCTTCACTTTATGTTTACGTATTGTGTATCAAAAATGAAGTTGTTTCTATAGTCTGTGAATGTATGCCTATGAAACAACGACAATTTATATAAGAATTATTCCGTTTCGACCAAGTGAGGTAGGTCCGTCAACTGGCAATGAATCAATTTCTTCAATAGTGCTAGCAGTCACATCCTAATTCCAAAAATATTGGTAACTGAAATAAATTTCATGCATGTAAAATGTAATGTCACTTTGTTTGCGACGAACTTCTAAACTATGCCATAGTAAAAAAATACTATACCTACAGAATCGATAAAGACAGGATCACGTCCGTCCAGCGTTCTATAGTGCCTACTATCCAGTGGCGTAACCACATGATGGCAAGCCGGCAAAATGCCACGGGCCCCAGCCGGAAGGGGACCCCGATCAGCCTCCCTAGACAAGTGGCAAGCGATTATTTCTTACAATAATTGCTTGACGTGTTTTTGTATTGGATTGACATAGTGGAACGAAAACGAGTATACGGGCCTCGAACGGTATAGTTACGCCACTGCTTCTATCAGGAAAGTTTATTCAGAGCCATACAGAAGCCGTAGCTCATTCGGTCCGTCAACTGGCTCTGTTTCAAATTCTCCGATGGTACATTTATTGGTATGTATAGTTAATGTCCCACTTCAATGTATTCTAAGCCTGAATAATAAAAGCAAATCAGCGATTGCACTTCAGCGGCCCACAAAGTTTGTGTACCGCGAAGAGTGTCGCAAGCTCTATATGAATACCTGAACATTGGCAATTAAGTCGTTAAATGTGGACGCCACTGAAACCCCAACTTGATAAAAAAGTTCCACGGGCAAGCGACAACTTTTAGATCCCTTTACGAAAGACGCGTAGATGCAAAAGCATGGAATATTTTCCCAGTTATAATTGATATGGAGGAGGAGCGTGAAATGCTAATATTATTTTAAAATATGCTTTAGTTTTGCATGTTTTTAATAAATAAAACGCTCCGCAAATTACAACACGCACACTACAATACAAATTTTGACATGACACTATAATCATGCACAAAATACTCTTTTGTCTATGATTGAAGTTTTTTTCATATAAAATTTAATGGGCTGGTAACGAGATCTTTATGCTAAATTTAAGTCTGTGATATTTATGGAATTCCTGAACATTGGCAATGAAGTCGTTAAATGTGCACGCCACTAAAACCCCAACTTGATAAAAATGTTCCACGGGCAAGCGACAACTTTTAGATCCCTTTTAACGGTTAGTGACGTAATAACAGGGTGTTGGGGCTGCCTTAATATCACAGGCACCCTCGACCAAGAGGGCCTCTACGGCTCAGCATTCCTCGCCACAAGAGGCCGCGATTGTTGTAAACTACTTCTTCCCCGATTCGATTCATTAAAAAAACATAGCAACTCATGTAATATAGAATCATAATAATTAATTAAATTATTGCACTCTACTCCGATTAAACAGTTGTTTCGCTCGAGTTCCTCTACCTCATTTATAAACATATTACTAAAGAAACAATTCCTCTTCTGATAACTAGCAGCTGTTGACTCGCCTATGGCTGACGGATAATGAAGGTTTAATGAACTATTCTTTTATTGATCTGAATTCTTTTAATTTTTTTTTATTTATATATTCTCAGAAATACAATTTTGTAATATACAATAAATTTCGTGAAACAGCACAAAAGTTTTAATCTTAATTTATTGACGTCTAAATGACGTCCGCTCTACGTTTAAAAAAAATCGTTTATCGCGTGGGAACCGTACAATTTACTGATGTAAAATGTACGCTCTCTCCTCTCCTGGGATTCAAAGTACGTCCACATCAAATCGCAGTAATGGGTTTAGTGGTTTGGGCGTGAAGAGGTAATAAACATACACTTTCAAGTTCAATATTAGTTATGTAAGTATGAATTGCACCACTGTCAAAATTATCTACAACGTAGAGCCGGGATCACAAACATAATATTTTCCAATTCGATAATAAATATTACCACAGGCCGGGCCGGGTAATAACATGTTAAATAATCATGTTAACCCGTCCCGCCAGTCGGATAACTAACTGGTCGGTTAACTTGTAAGTTAGAGCCAACGTAACGCAGCTTCCTGCAGCTAATACTCGGCCCTACTGACGCGGTACTGTCTACGTTTACTGAGAATAATTATTGGGTCAGTAACTGGGACTAATTGCTAATGTTATGTAAAAAAATGTGAATGAGTGTAACCTCTCCACAATTAACCTAACCCCGGTTAATCCCGGTGAAATATGAAGGTACGATAGGTAGGTACAAGCATTAATTTGTCTATGGTACAAGAAATTATCGCGATATTATATCTTAAATTAGGGGTTACCATATCTCAGGATTTTTTACCTTTTCCCAGGCTTGCGGTTGGACTAAGCAAATCTCAGGCTTTGAGATTGAAAACAAAATGCGGTATATTTTAAATATTGAAGGTTGTTAAAAACAAAAATATGTAATGTGTCCTTCGAATGGTTTGTTAAAAAAAATCTCAGGATTTTTTTATGGAAATCAGGGCTAATCTCAGGTCTTTTGACATTTTCATCTGGTACCCGTAATTATTGGTAAATTATTGTGGGATTTACGCCACTTCTTAGTTGATAAGCATTCCAGTTTTTATTCACGAGGAGGAGCAAGGACTAACTAGAAAGTTTTTACACAATTCTACATCACCTACTTGTGGTGGCGTCCATGACTCAAAAACCACAAAGCAATCATGAATTATTGTGTATAATAAGTTGAGGGTTTCTCTCAATACCTCATACACTATCACTTTCATATTAGCTTATGAGCTGGCAAGTTGAATCACAGTTTCCTTACTGAATCTTGGCAACATAGCACAGAATACGAATAAGTCCTAATATCCATCATGGAAATAATTGATCACACGGGAGCTTCAAAATAATTATCCTATGTTTTAAGTCACCCATAAACCCTTCTTTTTACAAAATTTCATCTAAATCGTTTAAAGTTTTTTTTATATTTGACATTAAATGCGTTTCGCTTTTACTAGGATTTTTATATGGGATTTGTACAAGTGACCGTGAGCATCGCTAGGTGGCGCTGTACCAATCCCATATAAAATCCTATGTAAACGCGAAACGTGATCACGATCGAATGTTAAAATAAACTTGCACTCCGCATTCTGGTAAGTTTGTCGTGATGGTCGCACAAACATCGAAGAACAAACAAAAATTAAACTTTGATATTTTCTGGCTCTGCTGGCTTCATCATTCTCATCAACTTGGTTATCGTTTCCAGGTCCCCCAGGGGTGCAGTTCGAGAATTCGCTATTGCAAGCGTACGCGCTGGATAAGAACAAGTGCCCTTTCGTCTTGGACGGACATGATGTAGACTTCCTACTTTACACCAGGTGGGTACAAAAAAAGACAAATCGAAAGATGGTAGCGCAGTTATTTATAGTCTGTCTAATCTTTAGCAAGGGCAGCTGTGGCTCCAGAGTATCACACTCGTGGTAAAGTTACCGAAAGCATCTACCATCATTATGTAAAATCCTGTTTGTGTTGAACTATATGTATTTAGAAATCGACGAATAGCCTAAACCACTGATCGCTCCATATGACGAAGGTGACTCATAAGAACGGATTTTTCGAAATTCGTCTCCTAGGGGAGTAAAAAGGGGGTGTTAAAGTTAGTATGGAAGAACGCTATTCCGTGGTCTAGTTGGACCACTGAATTGGATTGTTTCATACATTTCAAGGAAGATTTAATTCAGAGTTCTTAGAACATCCATACCAATATTATTAATGTGAAAGTGTGTGTTTGTCTGTGTGTCCGTCTGTAACCTACGCCCAAACAGCTGGACCAATTTTGCTGAAATTTGGTATGGAGAAACTTTGAGTCCCGGGGAAGGACATAGGAATTTTATCGCGGAAAAATGTACGGTACGCGCGATTATAGGGGTCATGACCCTTATGGTCTGTAATTGAGCAAGTGCTTGCGCACGGGAACATGTCGCGTGGCATCGGTAGATATTATTCGATATATGTGCATAGAATCAAGAACCACGATTACCCCCTCCAGTTTTTAAGCACCTTAAATTGATAGTGTTTTATTAAGTAATTGATTCATTAGATAGTATCAAAATGCTAAACAGTTTTCAATTGAATATTTTTAAAGAGTTCCGACCTTACCACTCGTGTAAACAAAACATGGCTAAAATAAAAAAAAGTATCAAAATTATCTTAATATCTCTGCTAATATCGAGCTCCTTTGAAGACTGATTCAGCTATAAAAAAACTTTTATTCCATTCCATTGTGTTAACTTCCGTAGCCGGTGGCCCTTTTGACAAAGGACTTTTAATAAAAGCGTACCAATGCTGCGGCCCTTTAAAAACTTGTACATTTTCGAGGTCGCGTCCAAGGCAGTCGTGGCCGAGTGGTTAAGGCGTCTGACTCGAAATCAGATTCCCTCTGGGAGCGTAGGTTCGAATCCTACCGGCTGCGAACATTTTTTTCGACCCTTGTATGTATATTTTGTCAGATGAATCATAGTTTTATGAGATAACTAGTTATTGTCCGCGACTACGTCCGCGTCAAACTTGTTAAAGTATCCCGTTTTTACTTTATTTTTTGATGACTATTAGGCTCCTATTAGTCGTAGCGTGATGTATATAGCCTATAGCCTTCCTCGATAAATGGAGTAACCAACAAAAAAATAATTTTTCAATTCCGGCCGCTAGTTCCTGAGCGTTCAAACAGACTCTTCAGCTTTATATTATTGGTATATAAAATATAATTCAAATAATTCACCTTTATACTCGTATTATTAGTATATAAAAGTAAATTTTAAGCACACAAACTTTTAACTATATGTGTCATAATATTACAACACATATTCTCATATGTCTGAGGACCACAGCACACACTCAGTTTGCTGAGGAGGCAAATGGGCCGGCGCGACCAGAAAAATACGGAGACTCCATAGAAAACTGGCGTGAAACAGCGCTGCGCTGTGTTTTGTCCAGTGCGTTTACCAGAGGCAGAACTCCCTACGTCTCTTTACTCTCATTCCATATAAGGATAAGGAAAAGGGTTTCCTTCATTCCCGGCAACTCACTTGCAACGCTGCAGATGTTACAAGTGTCCAACCAGCGATGACAGTTGCTTTCCATCACGTGAGCCGTCGACTCGCTGACCCACTTAGTTTATTAAAAAAAATCAATTTCGACTGCGGGTGGCGTATTGACGTCGCGAGTCACGACGGAAACCTGACCTTTCACTGACAGGCGGCAAAACGCTCCCTATAGGAAAATAAATAGCAGTAGGTACAAGTTTTTTTTAAATGATATTTAGGGAAACATCTGCCATCGCCCATGGACACTCGGGACATCCGAAGAGCCACAAGTGCGTTGCCGGCCTTTGTGAGGGAATAGGGATAGGGGATTAGGGTAGTTGGACTACCGGTAGACTCACACCGGTAGACACACTAAACGGACGCACAAAGCCGTTTCACGCCTGTTTTCTGTGAGGCCCCGGTATCACTCCCACGGCAGTGCACGTACTCATACAAAGTCTCCGCCTCAACGGTCTAATCTTCCCCCCTCCCCAGACACAACCCCATCAACCCTCAGTCGCTGCTGGTGGGTGATGACGAGCGCCTCTTCGCCTCCAACATGGACTTCAACGACCACACCGTCATTATCTTCCACGCTTTTATGGAGACGCCTGATGATGGCAGCCCGCTGCCTCTCAGAGAAGGTCAGGATATGTCTGATAAGTCTGAATGGTATATGTTAATTTGTTAAACATATGTGAACACAACAGCGTGGTATATTCAGTGATGGCTTTAGCATTACCAACGCCCTGGGCAAGCTTTCTTCACCATCATCAGACTGCATTTGAAAAATTTTAAGTCATCCTATAAATACTGATATATATTGTCGTGAGCAGCGTACATGTCCCGCGGCGACACGAACGTGATAACGGTGGACGCGTCGCGGCTGGAGGCGGGCCCGTGGTACTTCACCGCCGCCGACAACACCTGGTACATCGGCAACTTCGCCGCGCGTTTCGTCGACTACCTCGTCTCCAGGTAAAGCCTCGAATGGTCCGTTGTAACCCATTGCAGGCCATCGTCGATTGGTGTTTACCGCCTGACCGCCATACGCCATCACAGTACGCCTACACAATGGCGATGGCTTGTATTGGGCTATCATGTTGAATTGTGAAGACGTTCCGTAAGATTCTTACAATCTAAAGTTGCGTCTTCACACAGTTCAGACCCCTGTACTATTATCCAAACATATATGCGATTTCAGTGAATAACATTTTTTTAGGGGGCTGAAATTATCCGACACACACTTCATCGGGCACAGTCTCGGTGGCCAGAGCGCCGGCGTCGCGGGCGGCGCCCTAACATCCGGTCAGTAACACTCTTCACTAACAGCCAGTCCACACGGCACGTTGAGTCGACACAGGTTTGCCAAAATATAACCAAAGTGTTCGACACGGCGCGCTACGTCGTCGCAGCACACACATGACGGACACCAATCTCCGCGATGAAGCGGGACAGGTAGAAACGTTAAAACTGCATTATGAAACACTGCGTGGCGCAGCGCCAGTGTGGTCGGTTATGCGTCAAAAATGTGCCGACGCAACGCAACGCGCCGTGTAGACTGGCCTTAGGCCGGCCGCAAACGCACGTTTTCCATATTAGGTTTCCGAATTCGTTTACTCTCATTCGGATACCCGTGGATTCATTGAATTTTATTATACATCATGAAATTTACCGGGTCATGTGATACATTCCAGGGCGAGTAGGACGCATCACGGGTCTGGACCCGGCGTGGCCGGTGTTCTGTAAGCTGCCGCCGCCGCAAAGGCTGGACCCCACCGACGCCGAGTTCGTCGACGTCATACATACGGACGCCGGGATATTTGGTGAGTATATGGAGCCATTCCTTTAAAATCCCTCCGAGGCTGTCGTCACAACCACGAAGTTAGTATATTTGACACTTTTTACAAAAATGGTGAATTTGTTTCTAACATAGCCACTTTTCAGTGATAATTTTATTTCTTCAACTTTAAAATTTATGTAATTTAGCCTGCCCGCCCTGATGGGATGTATGTGACGTCACTATTAGAAATAACGCCTTTTATTTTTACTGTTCTTTTCATTACATTTTCATTTAAAAATTAATCTTTCATTTTTAAAACTCTTTTATCATGTATTTCATAATAAAGAATTTTAAAATGTGAAAATTTACTCCACCTTCGTCGTTGTTTGTTTTAGAGTTAGTGACGTTACAGACTTCGCATCATGGCGAACAGCGTTTCGGATCACGTGATATACAGATTAAAAAAGGCTAATTTTAAAATTGAAATCATACATTGATATCGTAATAATATGAACGAAAATCAATTTATTTAGCTATTTAATTGATGAAATTATTATAATGATATATTAAATAATAGTTTTTTAATTTTTTATTCAGTGCAACTAGTGTTTGAATTATTTAAGATATTATGATTCTTTGTTAGGCGACACTCTTAAGATATCGGATAAGGATAAAACATACATTTTTAGAACCATTATATAATTATATAATATACACATTGGGAATTCTACGTATCGACTTATTTAAGTACATTTCACAATAACAATGATCACATCTATATAACTATCTCTCTCTCATCATATCTCATCTCTCGCTCTTTATCATAATATAACTTTCTCTCAGGATAAAACATAAATTTTAAGGACCATTATATAATTATATTATATACACCTTTGGAATTCTGCGTATCGACTTATTTAAGTACATTTCACAAAAACAATGATTACATCTATATAACTATCTCTCTCTCATCATATCTCATCTCTCGCTCTCTATCATAATATAACTTTCTCTCAGGTTTCAAATACGCGGTCGGGCACGCGGACTTCTGGCCGAACGGGGGGCGGAGTCCGCAGCCGGGGTGCGAGCTCTCCTCAACGCTGCCCCAACAGCTGCTGCTCAACAACGGTGAGTTAACACTTCTTGCTCAAGTAGACGTCGGTTAGGTAGTCAGAATGACCAAGTTAGCGCTCGATCAACGAGTATACTGTTCGCCAACAACAACGGCGTATACAATAAAATAGTGTATCGATGCCTTACTGCCTCAACCTCGTATCTTATTAAAAATGGCTACATTTCGTTGGAAAAAAAAAACAGATTTTTTTTTTAGTAATTGTACAAAACTAGAATGAGGTAATTTGATAGGCAATAACCTCATATTTAGTTTTGTATAATAATTAAGAAAAAAAATATAATCGTTTTTTTTTTGTCTCCTGAAATGTATCCATTTCTAAGATACGAGGTTGAGGCAGTAAGGCATAGGTATTATAGATATAGAATATATAAAGATATAGGTATATAGAAAAGTGGCACCGGCAAACCGCGCTTAAGCGCCCCCGAGACCGCGATTTTTACTTTTGTACGATTATGAACTTTAACTCATTAAGTTTAATTTTTCAATAAATTGGATTTAAGTTTAATGTCAGATAGTCTTGGTGCCATTATTTTATTCAATTTAGAAGGAATCTGCGCATCTTATTCGATCGAAGGTTATACATATTTCCCGGCTACATTACCTAAAGCCCTACCTAACACTATGACATTGCGAGTGCCGTGCTAAACCCCGTCTTTCCCCAGTCTTCTGCAGCCACTGGCGGTCTTACATGTTCTACAGCGAGTCGGTGCTGAACCCAGACGGTTTCGTCGCCAGCGATTGCCCCTCCTGGAAACTATACACGGAGGGTGGCTGCGCGAGATCCAACAAGACCCACATGGGCTTCGGCGTTGATAGACAGTATGTGGCACCGCCAATTGGCAAAACACTGGCAGTTGGCACGACACAATAAACTTTGAGAAATTATGCACGGCACTTTTTTTTGTAAATACGCACCTTTTTAGAGTGACCACAACAGCTTGTCCATTGACAGTAGCATATTAGTCAGTAAATATTACTTATCGTTTAAGCACAATGCACATTTCTGTTATGCACTTATTCTTCCAACAGGAAACACAAAACTCAACAATGTCTTCTCCTTGAGAGACTACACGGAAGGAGAGAAAAACACGAAAAAAACAATTGATATCACGAGATATTTAAGATTAAAAAATAATATGGCACTTTTGACCAAAATACATCCCACAAAGAAGTTCGGTGTCGACAAACACACGCACAAAAAAAGAAAAACGTACCAAAACAAACAATCTAAAATCGAAAATTCGAAATCAGAACACCACAGGCAACGCAGGTTCGTTCCATTCTTTAAATCTGAGGCGACGGAGAACGAGAGTTTCTTATTTCGAATTTTAGAGTTCCTCATGAAGCATCGTAAAAACGTGATTCCCATCGTGACCGTGGTGCGAGAGATCAATACCCTGGTTAAGTCCAGCAACGGGGAACTGAACCACTTCGTGAAGGAGAGGAACAACTACATCGGCACTCCGCCGCCCTTCCAGCCCGTCACTTACACCTTGGAACTGGACAACAACTCCAAGTGGAAGGCTTTTGTGAAGAAGCTGTTCGGTTTGCGGCAGGGCGACAACCTGTCTATCACTAGCAGTAGGAAGTAAAATCGATTCACGACAGTAGAGGATGTAGACTGATTAGAAGTGAGAGTTACTTTTGTCTTTTTTACTAAGGCCGCGACACAGCACGCCGCGACACTTCATTTCGATATAACTGAAGTTTTTAAAATGTCATTATTAAAATTGAGTGTCGTGTCAAGTGTCGTGTCGTAATCACTAATCAATGGGCTTAGCCAAGACCGAAACGTTTTCGCTTGTTTGTAGCATCGCTAAACAAAATGTATGGATATGATATAAGCGTTCGTAAAGCCTTATGTTAATTCTATTATACATTTAGTTTTCTTGGCTAAGCCCTCAGTTACATAATGTTTATCAGCTTCATGGATGCCGTTACTACTTAAAACATCTGTTTTAGTCGTGCATGATACTGAGTTCAAATATTGAGTAAATTCATCAACGCAATATGCAAACTACACAATCAAGAATAATAACTATTTATTACACACTAGTTGATGCCCGCAACTTCGTTGCCCGAAAATTTGTATGTCACGGGAACCGTACCATACCGTTTCCCGAAATAAAAGTATCCTATATGTTGCCTAAACTTAATAGCTATTAAATAAAAAAAGATTTATTCGAATCGTTCAGTAGTTCCGGAGATTAGGGCGTAACAAACAGATACTTTTTTGTCGATATGTGATCTATTACTGTTTCTTAGCCCCCCAAATTATTTTGTAAAAACATAATTGTACAGACACGCCAGTTTTACTGTTTTATTATATTATGTTTATAGATCAATCACAAATCTCGCACATCACTAAAACTATTCCAATGCTTCTCACCTCTATAGCGGTTTCATACTCTAATATATATATATATATATACACTATATATTCATTTTTTTATGATATAAAATTCATGGATAAATAATATATAGATTATTAATCCATTAATTTTGTTTTAGTTACATTTATATGTGTATTTTATTTTGTTTCTTCTTCCCGGTAGAAACTGCCCCCAGCAGTGAGGCCGCCATTTCGGACATTTATTTTTTATTCTTTTTGTTCGAATAAAGAGATTATTTATTTTATTATTATTTCAGTGCGCGAGGCAACTTCTTCCTGATGACTCACCGAAAGGCGCCGTTCTCGATAGAACATCTACCACACCATTAATATTATTGTAGTTTTATGTATTGATAAATAATATAACGTTTAGAATGTATAAAGTGTTTTGTATTTGAAACTCGGATCTTGCACATATTTTTATGTTTTATTTCAGATACGCAATAATGTGTAAATATTATTATGGCAGGTTTTTTACAAGAGTTTTGATTCGTATTTTTTATTAAAATAGATTGTTAAAAGCGAACAAAAACGAATGTCACAAATGCGCCTTCATATAAAGAAAATCTGACAAGAGACACAAGCGGTACTTAACCTATGTAATAAAAGAATCGAATAATTAGAAAAATTTATTTGTGCGAACACTATCCACTTAAAAGTTTAGTGTTTGGTCTAATACTGACAGTACACAGGGTGCGGACGAAACCGCGCGAGATCAAAGTCGTGCTTTACACTAAAACATTAAGTATACGTAAACTATTACTTGCTAAAATAATATTTCCTTAAATAGGAAAATACCACGATAAATCAGTGACCAACAAAGTTGTTGACAAAAAAACCATCAATCCAATATTTTTCTACACGATCTCATATACAAGTGGAAAATCATACATAATTATTTTTGTAAAATAGCAAAAAAACTGCTGCCGTCTTCGGCTGCCTTATCTAATGATTTTTTAACATATTATGGATATCGACAACAGTAAATGTTAAACAATGTTATCTTACGCCTATACAAATATTTTACTACGAGACTTACATAAACTATATTTAATCTTAAAACTAACAAAAGTTGATTAGAGACTTAATTTTGTGTTAAGGCCAATTCACACGTAAAGGTTTAAACAATCATTTTCCAAACAACACTTTAGGTTTAATAATAAAGAAATAACAACAAATTTTCGCTTATATATAAGTACAGATCTTAGAGCAAACTTAGCATAAAAACTTAAGAATTATATGAAATGCAGACAAATTATGATCAAAATGACCTGCCAACATAGGGCATAGGCGGTTCGATTGATAAAGTACTTAAACCTAGCAACACAGCCCTGGCTACTTCTAGAAACCCTTGTGAAAAACAACGGTGAACCGGCCTTAACTACAATATATTCGAAACTGCCACCTAAGTTGACCGTCGCACGCGCCGCACTACTCTACACTCAGCTGTCATTCTGACAGCTCTGGTCATCTTGACAGCGCCTGTCACTTTGACAGCTTCTGTTAAACTCATGAAAAATAGAGCTGCCTTTTTTGGAACATACACTTGTCTGGCCATTTCTATTCTCCAAGGTTTATCTACCTCCATAAATGACCATATGACATCCCGTTGCGACCTAATTTTATTTAAAGATATAATTTAAAATAATTTTAATAGTAATAAAAGATCTATCCAATACTATACAATCAAAAAAGGTTTTGGTAGAGAACCGGACAAGATTTCTTTTAACTTATTTCGTATTGAAAATTAAGACTCTATGGACTACTATGATGTATTTAAATCGCCATCAGATTGTTTAAAAGGCAGTGTTCAATATTACTTTCAAACCTGAACAATTAGTTTATCTAAAACAAATTGAAAATGGCAAGAGATACAAATCGACTTGCTGTCGTTTTAATTGTTAATTTTAGGAACACTCTAGTTTTAAGTCTAATTTTGTTTTTGGTCTAACGAGACCTTTGTATTTATATGTAAGAGTAGAGAGGTAAGTGGGAAAAGGCTTATAGAAAATAATATATTTTGTATGTATACTATTTTGTACTGCGATTATTACTTTCTCTTAGTGATTGAAATGTATTTAACTCAATACATTTCAGAAAAAATTCCTACTTGAATGAAAAGAATACATTTAAATATCTAGAGTCTGTGGCGAATTTTAGACCAGAAGGTATAAAATGTTATTTTGAGATAATCGATTTTGACTTACAGTAAGCCGCTTATCTCACAATTTCATTTACGTTATACGTATACATGAAGTCGCTCCGATTGGCGAAAAATATGTTTCGTATAAGAAAGCTTCACTACCTACCTACCCCGGAGTGCATACGCGTTGTGTGCGCCCGTGCGTGCGCTCGAGCGTGCGTGCGTGCGTGCGGCCCGCCTAGGCGAACAGCAGCGCGGGATCGGCGGCGAGCAGTTCGCAGACGAACTGGTCCTGCTCTATTGGCTTCTTGATCCAACGCCCCAGCTGCGCCTTCTCGAACGCGCCCACCAGACGATCCTTGGCCACCTGGAAGCGCAAAGTAATAACTTAATTTTCATTCATGAATAGATTTCAAAAATATAGTAATGGAGTAATGGTAGAAATTGTAAACTTAATTTTAAAATACTTAGTTTACTTCTGATCACTGTCCTCCCTATTGGTGTTTCTAGTATTCATAAGGAATCATTTTGAAATAAGAATATTAAGACTAGGGTAACATTAAAGCAGAGCGTTATACCTGGTAGTTGGTAGAGAGAAGCTTGGCCTCGTTATACATGAGGTGGTCGAGATCGGCCGGCAACGGCGGCAGCTCGGGACCTTCTGCCGTTTCCTGTAATTAAAAACGAAATTATGATAAAATAACTAATAAAAAAGCTTTCACAAAAACAGCTGTTACACTATATGAGTAAAATATATATTTTATCTTAGAAATCTTTATATAACGATCAGCTGTTGTTATTAAGATGTTATTGAGCGTGGAGTTAATTATATACCGGCTGCAGCAGCGGCAGGCGCCGCACGAGGTACTGCCAGCGCGCGAACATGCTCTGCTTGCACAGCAGCGATGGTTGACCGCTCTCCAGCTTGCCAGTTGTCGCGTTCAGAATCTCTGGGGTCTGGAAATAACATAATGTGTAAGGTGAGCCCTGACGGTGGGATCGCACAAGGTGTTGCTACATTGTAGCCGAGCGACGCGACACGATATGGCTAAATATTCTTAATTTGTACAGCAATGTGCAGTACGCGGAGCTAACGGAGACATCATGGCTGTATGTCATGAATTTATTTCAATAGTCTGGCTACCATAAGTTGAACCTAGAACAATCCTTCCAAATTCAAAAATTCTGTAGGTGGTATCACATAATTGTAGTGGAAAAGATTTTGATCGTTTATCAGGTCGTGAGACCTAAAAAAGTTTTTGTAAAAGTGTTATTCCTATTGATAATTATCAGACAAAGTGTTGTTTACTATAAATAAAATACAATGTGTGTAATTCGAAGTATAATTTATTTGCTATAATCAAATTCGGTTTCGGTTTAAATTTTCTCATTAAGACTTTTCGTCACTTGTATGAGAATAATATAACAGTTTAAAATATTGAAAGTGCGGGTTATTTTAAAAATTTAAGAAGCGAATGTCGTTGATATGCTTTGTAAGCGGTGGTCCAAGTGCAAAACGTAAATTTAATTATAATTTTTTTACCGGTTATAGTGTATGAAGATTGATATATAGTTAGTGATATAGTATAAATGTTATGATTTCATTTCGAATTCCATATGTATTTTTTTTTTCGTTTTTTCGCTAAAAATAATCTCAAGTTTCGTTCTGCACATTCTGATAAAACCATTTTTGTAATATATCATATTGTGGTATCAGTGATTTTGTATTTTTTTTTAATTTTCAATTCACTAACATGTTTTTGTTGTTTTCCTCAACCTGACCAAAATCACATATGGAACTTGGCACTCGCAGCGACGATATGGCATTTTCATACATCTAATCATATAAAAATAACTCGAGTTTTCTTTCCTGATGATAAAACTCCAAAACGCACGAACCGATTTCCAAGGTTTTGCATTTGTTGGAAAGGTCTCGGGTTACGCGAGGTTTGTAGCAAAAAAAAATCAGGAAAATTTTCAAGAGGAAAGTTGTCACGCGGATGGAGTCGCGAGCAACAGCTAGTATTTTATAAAAATATCATTTATCTATATAAATAACATGTCATGTCTCACAAAAAAAGCCAAAAGGTCATAAAAGTAGAAGTACTCATGATCAAGTATCGAAATCATGAAATCCAATTGTAGTCCAGTTTTAACTGAAAACAAAAGACTGTGTCGAATAATGTTGCTAGTCAAAATAAATGCAAGGCTCAACTTACAGTATCCAGACTGTATTAAAACAATATATCGTCTTGATTACAATTATTTTCGGTGCAATCATTATACATACGAGTATACTAGTCACTATGTAGTTAAATAAGATCGTATATGTTGTAGCATTAGGTTTATTTATTGCTTTAACATAGTTATACTTTAAGCACAATGACCTACTTTCAGTTAATTGTTTCTTTCATTCGAAGGTTGCCTGGAAGAAATTGCTTTTTAGTAATAAGGCCGCCTTTGTGTACTTTCAAAATTGCATGTGTTTTTTTTCTTGTATGTAATGTTTGTACCCGTGATTGTGCACAATAAAGTATATTCATTCATACTAGCTTACATGTTGTACGCGTTAACGTGTACGTACCGGGCTGGTGCTGGCCCAGCACACGCTGAAGGAGGGCGCGCGGGCGGGTGTGCGCGCTTCAGTGCTGGCGGCGCGAGCGAGTAGCGGCCGCGTCAGCCGGTGCGGCGGCGGCAGACCGGAGATGTAGCCCTCGATGCGACCGCATATCGCCCTATAACCGCACCACAGAAATAGTTTCGTCTCTTTCACACATATATCGGGGTAGATTCATTTGAGACATAATATAATTCGGTCACTTTCCCGCACCAAAACAATGCAACGTATGTTACATCTGTGTTGCGTCGGAGCACAACTACACAAGTAAGAGAGTGCAACGCGTTTTTCACCCATCGTGTCACAGAGAAAGTATCCATTAATTATCGATACTTCGATGCTTTAACGACGATCCGAATGGCATCGTAGCATTTTGGCCGTCGCAAGCGCACAGCATTTTCAACATAGACTTTGTAAATGTCATAACAATTTGTATGACAAACTGTTTCAGGACAGACGCGGCAAAGATCCTTTGAGAGCAGGACAGACCTGTGCATGTGGTGAGGGTGCAGCAGGGAGCCGAGCACGAGCGAGGTGAGGTGTACGGGGCGCAGCAGCCGCGCCAGCAGCGCCCCCTGCAGCCCCAGTGCGCACCACCGCGCCGCCTTGTCAGAGCACGACATCGTCAGCAGACGCTCACCCTGACAACATTATACAATTTATGAGTTTTAGGACCACAGTCGTACTGGGCTTTCTAGGGTCAAATTAATGACATTGATGATGTTTGGGGGCATTTTTAATAAAAAAGAAGAAATAAAAATGAGGATTCCTGCGCTGCATCATTCATCGTAAACTTTAAACAAACGACACGCCATAAAGTATTTACTATATTATTTAAATAAACCAAACCAATAACTGAGTCTAGAGCCGAGAGATCAAAAATGCTACTAGGGTTTATGACAGAAATGATCATGCCTTATACTAACACCAGATAGGTGTTACCTGCAGCACGCCGTCCCAGGTCTGCACCACGTTGCTGCAGTTCTTCACCGGGATAGTACCCTCGCCCGATTCTATTTTCGTCCTCAGCTGACCCCGAGCTAGTCTGTGAAAAAAAAAAACGTCAATACGATTTTGTCTTTAATACTTGACATGATAGGTAACCTGTGTTAATACACTCCAATCTAGGATATCAGCTAGCCCCCTGCCAAATTTTTTTGAAATCGGTCCAATTGTTTCAGCGTGAAGAAGTAACAAACATACACACTAACAAACTCACAAACCTTCACATTCATAATATAAGTATGAATATAAGTATGATTATTATAGTTCAGTGTCTGTTGTCTGTTTCTACCTGTTGGGGTGTCTGTCGGGCTCGGGGTCTGCGTGCTCGTGCGGGCTGAAGATGCGTCCGTCGCCGCAGGGCGCGGTGCTCACGTACAGGTGTATTTGGCGGTCGGCGCGGAGCTGGTATCCGCCGCCTTCAACCGGTTCGAGATCGGACTCCTCGATCGGTGCTCTCGGGTCTAGGAGAGTCATGTAAATCTTATAGAATTTTAAACTTAATTGTGCGCGCGACCCTATATGTGGTTAAGCCTTGTTTACTCGAACGGCGCCTGCCGCGTCATTAACACATGAACGAAAGCTGTGTATTTACAAGCACGCACACATAGGGCCGCGCGCACAATTGAGTTTACCTATCTGTACATAAGTATCCTGTATCACTGTTTTGAACGTTAGTCTAACGACGCCTCAATCAAAATTTTTCGGAAATACATATTTAAAATTGAGAATTAAACAGTATGGGAACTTTAAACCAACCTGAAGACTTGGCGTACATATACAGCTGGGAGTACAAGTGTCGCTGTAGACATCTCCTGGCGGCCACCTGCAAGTTTTACATAAACAATATTTATTAGTCTTTAGACGTTATTTCGCTACCTTACAGCAATCGAACCAATAAAACATGGATTGTAATCAAATGACGCAGGTGTTCTATCTGTCTATGGATCAATTTCTTCTACAGTGCGTGTACGTGCACGCACGCTCGGACGCACTGAGCGTGAGTACTAACGCGTTCTGAGCTTGCGTACGTGTGATGTCTGACTGTTAAATAAATGTTTGTTATTATTGTTACCTCGGCATGACAGTCGTTGACGGCGCGGCCGCTGACGGAGATCTGTTCGCCCGACACGCATTTCGTGCCAGTTGTCACCGCGATCACCTGATATATATTTGTTACTTACAAAACTCGTATAACGAAAAACATTTATGATAAACCTGTTTAAGTGATAGAATCACAAAAGCAATTGAAGAAATAACAGGAAGAAGCGGACAACTAACATTTTGCAACCTTCGAATTTATACTAATTGTATCTTACCTATTTCATTATCTAGTAAGTGTATATATCAAATCGACGTTATTGTAATTTCGAATAATTTTTCGGGTCCCAAAGTTCATTAATCCAAAATTCTGGGAGTTTTTAAAATGTTAGTTATCTGCTCCTTCTACTTATGTCTTCAATTAGTCTTTTCGCTGGGTGCAATGTAATATTTTCATTTAACTTTGCTATCGAATGCAACAAGTTTGAAGTATATTATATTAATATGTATGTTAGTCTATAAAGCATTTATATTATGGGCCTTGTTGCCTGAATTAAATGGTAAAATATAGTGCACTCTGATGCTCACCCGTGCGGTGTCCACACTGAAGTCGGTGGTAATGACGATGCCAGCGAGCACCTTGCGCTTGGAGTGAACCAGATCATCCCGTACCAGGTCGTTGAACTTCTCGTTGACAAGCCGGGAGATGTGGTCGGCCAGGAGTTGCGGGAGTTGGGGGTGGGGGGCGGGGGCGTCGGCGGGTCCGGGGCGGGGGCGGGGGCGCTCACACAGCTCGCCCAGCGCCGCGCGAGCCGCCGCCAACTTCGCCAGCTTCTTGCTTGATCCTGGATATGGTTAAAACTAATAAGTATACGCAAATATATCTCTCTACATCCATACTAATACTATAAATGCGAAGGTGTGTCTATCTGTCGGTCTGTCAGTCTGTTTGTACCTCTTCACGTCTAAACTGGTGAATCGATTTTACTTTTGGTATGGCAGTACTTTGAGTCCCGGGGAAGGACATGGGATACTTTTTATCGCGAGAAAAAGTGCGGTTTAACGCGATACACAAATTTTGGCGCAATGGGGTTGCGGGCATCATCTTATCTCGGGCATTATGTCTCTTTTCTATAAGGAAGGTCGTCAAATGATTCACTACTTCCTAATGAGTCCCGTATAGGCTATCCACATCTTATTTGTCAGATTCTTTATGCTTCATCTGTCAGATATTTTGTGTATAGCCTATCTGACACATACTAGGAAGTAGTGAAACGAGACATTAAACTCACCATATCCCTCGAACCTCTGGTCCTTGATATAGCAAACGACCTTGAAGCGCATGCTGTGGCTGAGCTGCTGCGGCGCCTGCGGCAGGTCGAGCGAGGAGCCGTCGCCGTACGTGCACGTGAACGTCAGGCCGGGATAATTCTCGTACAGCTTGTTAATCGGGCTCTTGTGCGCGCTGGGCGGGGCCGCGCCGAACAGTCCGCCCCCAGCGACCCCAGTGCCCGACCCGCCCCCCGCACTCGCCCCGCCCCCCGCGCCCGCCACGGTCTCCGCGATAGGCTTCATCTCGATCGGATACGGTATCTTGTTCGACTGACATTGGAAATCTGGACAAAACGAATTCTTCTTCAAATAAAATGGCTTGTACTTAATATCATGTTATATTTTATTTAATTACAGTGTAAACTCTTTATAACGAAACTTAAAGGACTGAGTTTTATTTGTCGTTATAGAGAATTATCGTTATATGGACTGAACGAAAAAAACAACTAAATTAACAAGAATTTTTAATTTGTATGTCTTAGATAATAAATACTTCTAAAACTTTTTCGTCAACAGGAATCGCTTTCCGTTTACTTGTTAACAGTTTCAAAATAGGTTTACAGCTGATAATACGATAGTTATACCCAGTATACATGGTCGAAGACCAACACTTCCGAAAAACAATGCGTCATACTGCACGTCTTCAAGGCAATTAAAAAAGCCAGGCCAACCTCCAGGTGTTTCAGAGCTTCAAAGTATTTTGTTACCTGATAACTTAACATGAACTGTCTAAGAATATGAACAAATTTCTTCGTAACAGAGAATGGCGTATCGCTATAAAGAGTGTGTGCAAACCAACTGATTTGGGCTTACTTCAACGTTATAGAAAGTTTATTGTTATAAAGAGTTTACATTGTATTTATCTTTGTAAAAATTATCATACCACCAGACAGTCGGCATAATGAGCTATGAGGGGCTATTGGTACCTGGGCAGGCGGCAGGATCATCGCTGGTGAAGTCGTGATGGGCGGTGGCGGAGGGGGGCGCGGGGAGGACGCGTCCGGCGCGCGCCAGCAACTCGGCCAGACAGGAGCGGGCGGCGGCGGCGCGGGCCTCGCGCTTGCTGTGGCCGGCCCCCTGGAACGTGAGGTCTGCGACTGTGACAGCCACGGTGAAGCTGGGGCAGTGGGCGGGGCCGCCCTGCCGCAGCACGCTGTAAGCCACGCGCACGCCCAGCTCGTTTAGCGCTGACACCGGCGACTTGCCGCCGCGCTCCACCGCGTCCGCCGCCCGAGCCAGCGCCTGCCCACAACATGACGTACATTTTAACTTTTAAGTCAAATAATGTATTACTCGTAAGTGCTCTTTTTAATCTTTTGAGAAATTAACAATTTTTAAACTAAAACCTAACTTTTACAGCTGTACCTTAAAATAAACTAAATAGCAACAGCTTTGTGGGACAGTTTATAAAATGTTATATGGCCAAGATTTGTTCTATAGCCAAGGGAGAAAAGTATGTTGCCCACATACCAGTATCTGTACTATACATATAATATAGTATGGTTGTACTCAACCTAAAATCTGGTAAGATTTGCTATTAATTAAATAAAAAAATGTCGTTCATCCTTGTTATTGCACATACCTGCAGGTTCCACTTGAAGCCAGCATCTAGGCGGATTGATGGAACATGTTTCTTGGCAGGGGGCTCTCCATCTACACAAATTCAAAGCGTTGCACATTAACACTTATTATTTACAAATTTAAATATTAATACCTATTTTTAAAATTGAGAGCAATGTGACAGTAAATAATCAGTAACATTAAGAAATGAATAACTTACAAATTATCCATGGTACTTTGTGTCGCTTAGTTAACTGGTTGGGTAATGCTGGCATTTCTAAATCTGAACTTGATGTTACTTCGCTGTTCTGAAAAAGATATTAAAACATTATACCAAAGCTACTTTTTTCAATATTATATTTTATTTTAAATAAAACCACTAAAAAAAAAATTCAACCATTGATGCTGCTAAGGGTATTAATAATATCAATACAGATTATTATAATAAGCATTTTATTTCATGAAGATTTGTTATAGTTAATAACATTATAGTCATTAGATATTGATAGATACTACAACTCTAAAGGTGACAACATAATACTAAACTTAAACATTGATAAAATTAATAAAGAAAATAAAACACTGACCATATTTATATATTCAAAGCTACTCACCAAGTCTCCAAGATCTGTAAATTTAAAAAATATTTTTAAGCTGTAAAAAACATTTTATTTATTTACAAAACAAATGTATCAATAGTAATACCAATCTTGATAAATTTTTAATGAACATTGATAAAACACATTTGCACTTTTTATACTATATTGTATTTGTTTTGTGTTACACTATATAAAATATAGTGGTAAAAGACTAAGCATAAAGTGTGTTTTATTCATGTTGAATATGAATTTCTACCAAAAAACCAACAATACAATCAATTACATACAATTTTAATCATTTATTCTAAATCCCAGATTAAAAAGTCACTGAATGAACCCAATACGTACTGAGCTTTTGATACAAGTAATTAAAAACATTCATTTGACTTTACTTTAGTTTTTTTAAGACCTACAAAAAACTAAACTTGTTGTAAAGTTCGAGATGTAAAAGAAGTAATAAATCTACTAAAAACGACGGATAATGTAAATTTACCTAGAGCATTACAATTAATAAAATAATAAGTACAACAAATTAATGTTTATATATAATACTGTGTATACTTACCCTGTGTGGAAACCTGCGAATTTATAACTTTGTCCATGATTTAAAAATGCACATATTCGATTCAAATCACAGATGTTGTTATCGGTATCAACTTAATCGAATGAATAATAATTTAATAAGGTTTATTAAGTAGCTTTTAGGTTAGTTGTTTAATTTGTAATATCTATTACAACTGTGCAACAAGTACCTACGCACTTCGCCTCAAGTGATAAAGCCGTTAAATAATAGAAATAAAATCACACAAGAAAACGCAAAATTGAATAAATTGAAGCCACAGCATCCAAAATCCGAAAAATCGAAAACGACCACACGAAATGACAGATGTTTGACAGTTGTAAACAATTAATTGTTTTTTTTTCGAATTCGTAACAATGCTCAGTGTCGAGTAAATGGCGGGAAAACAAAATTTCCGATACTTTCCATATTGTTTCTCTACATCGTTAAGTACAAAGTCTAGTAAAAGGTTAGTGCAGTTAAGTCGGCCGATTACGGAGTTTTCGAGGGTTCAAGGTACTCAAAATAACGCATTTCTTGTACTTTTGTCACTACATGACAACGGACGCCACGCCGGCTACAAACGTCCGTTTTTCGTATTCGACAGGTTTCTGAATTCGTTTTCCGCATTCCGACACTAGAATGTGTTGGATGCGGAATTCATTCCGTACGAGGAAAAAGTGAAAATAATATGCGCTAGCGTCTTTTCTATTCATTCAATGCATTCGGGTGTCCATCTTAAAGCGGAATGATTCCGATATCATCCCTCGGCAGTAGCACCAAAATAGCAATTACTCCTGTATCATATACAACCAAGGGTTACTCGCATTGTTAATTGCCACAGAATGTAGCTTCAACACTCAATAAGTGTATTCAAAACAAAGTACTAGCTAAATGCAGTCCTCACAAAAGTGATACTGTTGAAGAGCATTAAAATATTATAAAGTTATACATGAATTCATTTGATAAAATTATGGCAACTCTGTGGCACAGTTGATAAGCGCGTAGGTAGCTTAAGCCGGGGATCGCGGGTTCGAATCCCGCCTCTTGGGCGGGATGGCCTTGGATGTGTATTACATATGTGTATCATATAATAAAAATCTTAAATATATGTATAGTATAAAAGCAGTAAATATATTTCCGTTGTCTAGTACCTGTAACACAAGTTCCTCGGGTACTTAGCACGGGGCCAGACTGACATAGTGTGAAGCGTCCTTAGATATTATTTATAAAAAAATTCAAACACAAATTTCACCCTGTAGATAAGCCTCTTAATAAAAATTCTTACACATACACAAAACAATAAAAAAGCTGAGTATTATGGCACTAATATTCTTAACTGATTTTATAGTAAATGTTGTTAATGTGTTTAATGTACTATTGTCCATTTTGAGGGTTTCTCACATTTGCCTTTGTCTGGACAGAGCCTATTGAATGTTGTCCAACTTTTAAAACCAAGTATTTCTCTTTCTTCTTGTATTCTGAATGTGAAAGTGCTCTCATGAGTGCCAATAAAATATATTGCGCGAGCACAAATAATTTGTTCAATAATTGCAACTGAACCTTCATGAATTTGTGTTTTGTCTGGAGTGTAAAAGTATGCATCTAAATTATAAGTAGAAAGTGCAATTGAAAGTTTTTCTTTCTCTGAATGTGTTGCATCAGTCGCAATAAACACTTTTGTGATATTAAACTTGTGTTTGTTCACAGCTTGGTTAATTTGTTCTGCAGTGCCTTCTATGGAGGGTATGTCATTTTTCCTAGCTCGAGCGAAATCTTGCCTCCTCCAATGTATACTTAAGAATGAGCTACAGTCATCAGTTATACAACTCAAAGTTTTTTTAATGTATTGCTCTGCAACTTGTAACAGTTGCTTGTTAAACATCATACTTTTACGACAGTCCCAGTAAGTTTTCGTACCATAATTATCGTGTAATGGGATCTCACCGTGGACAAACATTATGTGCTTGTCGTTAGGATGCAAAGCAACAATTTCCCACAGTTTGGAAATTTTGCCTTGAAATTGAACACATATTACTTCTTTGACAGACTTGAATTGATATTCACCATATTCTCTATTGTAATTGCAATCAATATTCACTTTCCACTTTTCAATGAATGTTCCACCTTCGAAAGCGTCTTCGAAATTCTGCAGGACATAAATTCGATCCAACTCCAAAGACTTTGGGTCAGTATCTTCAAGTTCATACATTTCAACTACTGGTGCAAATTTTCTTAAAGAATCTATGTCAAAAAATGTACTCCAAGGCGTACGTTTTGGTGATGATTTCCAGTGATATAGTCTCTGCCAAGGCGGCAAAACTAACTTCCAATTAGACTTGCCTTTGATATTTGCATCATGTAACATGATGGCGAATCTCATATACACGTCACGCCTTAAATTAAACCCTTCCGGTGGGTTCACTGAGTAAAATATGTATTTATTTTCCCTTATTAAGCCACTGCAGGTCTTTTCTTTTAAATCACAGGTGCTGTCGTCTACCACTTCAGCACCTATAGTAAACAACATACTTACAAAATAAAATAAAAATATCATCATAAGTAATTTATAGGCCCAGATTAATAATTACTTTACAAGTGTTTATAGGTGTGCTCTGGCTCTAACTAAAATAAACACGCAAAACATTAAAATGTAAATATTGTTAAATGTCTTAGAGCAATAAACTCTATTCTAGTTCTTCTTTTTTACTAATATGGCGATATTGTTATAACCATGGCCGCTGTCAAGCAAAGGCGGGAAACCAATTTTCTTGTTCAAACAATTTTTAGCAACGTTATATAAATTTCGTCATGCCTAAAGTCTAGTCAGAGTGAAAATAAAACGTCAATACAGTCAGAGTCAAGTCAGTCGATTTAGTAAAGTGGTAGAAGCTTTACTAAAACTTCAGATGGAGTTTTAGAGGGAAACAAACAAATAGCACGTTTTTTGAAATTGTATCACTTGTCCACACTTGTGTATGACAAAGAATGTTTAATATTCGATATTCTACCATTATCACACATTAAACACCGAACACAAATTTAACAAAAAATACAAAACACACAACTCACAAGTCATATGAAACAATACCGGAAGTAAATAAGGATACGAACTATTTGTTTTTAACGTTGGGAAATGTTTGATGAATGATGCATTCCCGACAGCCGGGATATGTGGGACTCCAGGAACCTACCCACTAAAACCCAACGGTGCTACAACTTACGTTCGATGGTCGTCTACGATAGTATCCCTAAGTAGTTTGTGGTCGTTTATAAATAAACCGCACAAATTCTTTGAGATGAATTTAAAAATTTTATGAATCGTAAATATAGGGCACTTTACTTTAATATATTTTTCCTTCATGAGAAAAACCAAAGGATAAAGTATATGATGTATATACTTTATGATGTATAAAACGACAAATTTTATATGTCAAGTATTAATTATTTTAATTTGTGGTAACACTGATTTTCTGATGTCACCTATTGAAAAGCTGTCCGGATGTCCAAATTTTCTAAAATTACCCAAAAATACTTATTAAACCTCTAAAAAGGACCAAAACACTAATAAAATGGATATTAATGATGTTATAGTCAACCAGCCAGTCGTCATTGATAACGTAATTAGTTTATATTTTACTTGCATTAGCAATTAGTTGTGTGTTCACTTTTACGTATTTTCTCAATAAAAGGGGTTTTATGTAATTTGGATTTGTTCATATGAACTAGTTACTACCATTTTACATCTAACGGTTAACGAAAGCACAATAGTAATGTAAAACAAGTGAATCGACATGACTCACTTGGTAGTATTTTTTTTTAACAGGGCTCGGGAGTGGTAAAAGCGGGTTTCGCTGGTGATCAAATACCAAAATGCCGTTTTCCGAACTAGTAAGTATTTCTTATTCCATAACTTTGTTAGCATACAAAAGAAACTCATCACTTAATCAAATGAGTTTGCTTCTGAAGGGTTGAATGACATGATTTTCGTCGCATAAAGAATAACAACAAAATTGTTATTACATATTCACTTGTTTCCTTGATGTATCATCTACAGTATTGGGCGGCCAAAGCATGTAAGGGTGATGGCGGGTGCTCTGGAAGGTGAACTGTTTGTGG
This sequence comes from Cyclargus thomasi, assembly GCA_026546445.1. NCBI lineage: Eukaryota > Metazoa > Arthropoda > Insecta > Lepidoptera > Lycaenidae > Cyclargus > Cyclargus thomasi. Next base: position 26,226 of record JAOTAV010025279.1, read on the forward strand.
GGCCGCGGGCTGAGGAGCACAGAGGGCTTCTGAGTATCAAATATCCAATGGAACATGGTATTGTCACAGACTGGAATGATATGGAGAGAGTTTGGAACTATATTTACAGTAAGGCAAGTAACATACTTTGAAATACAAATTTCCTACTTACAATTCTATTGAATGATTCTATTCTATTAAATAATAGATTAATATTAATCATTATATTTTAGGACCAATTATCCACATTTTCTGAGGAACATCCTGTGCTACTCACCGAAGCACCACTGAACCCCAGACGTAACCGAGAAAAGGCAGCAGAAGTTTTCTTTGAAACTTTCAATGTGCCAGCTCTCTTCCTGTCAATGCAGGCAGTACTTAGTTTGTGAGTATTGTGATTCGAGTTTTATGTTTTAAAAAATAAGCCTACAGGCTATATTAAAGTAATTTATTTATTTTGTGTTGGTTGCAACTTTGGCTTTAAAGTATGAAAGAGCACCAGTGTGTGTAGGACTGGAATTGCTTAAATAAAAAACAATATTTAATTTACTTTATCATGTTAAGTATAAAAATTGTTTTTATTTTTATTTTGTTTATGCTAAAGAGGAGGTTTAGAAAGATACATAATTCAACACAAAAGCTACTTCCACTCGTGATGAAGTCAACAATTGGAAAAATAAAACACACAGACATTTCTTTTAAAAGAATTTTGTTTAATATTTATTGAATAAAAACTATATCATTTTCCAGATATGCAACAGGTCGAACAACAGGTGTGGTGCTAGACTCTGGTGATGGTGTAACACATTCTGTGCCCATATATGAAGGCTTTGCCATGCCCCACAGCATCATGAGGGTAGACGTAGCTGGAAGAGACGTTACACGCTACTTGAGGTTAGGGTTATTTGAAATCTATCTTGACTACAAAATTATAAAAAAGAAAGAGACAAACAAAGGATGTGGGTCAAAAGCCAATGGCCCCTTTTTTAATAATAATAAAAAAATAATACAAGACTATATTACAGACAATTATTAACATTGTTATCTGAAAGACATTTTTTACTGTAATGAAGCCTTTACGGTTGATATTACATTTGAAATTAGATTCTGATCTCTTTTGATAAGCCACAGTTATTCTACTGAAACTAGATACCCAGAAAAATAATGCGCAGGTTGCTGCATTTTTTAAGCTTTATAAAACTGTGCTCATGACAATATTTACAATTAGAGCGTCTGTGGCCTAAAAGGTAAGACCTGTGGTTCGCACTTGAGAGGGTGCAGGTTCAAGCCCCGATGGGGGCGTGTACCAATGAGTCATTTTACGATCTCAAGTACATAATATGGATGCTCATTACCGTGGGAGAGCCATGCTTCGGCACGAATGGGCCGGGTCGACTGTAGTGATACCACGACCTCACAGGTAACTGACGTGAAATGGCGTTGTGCTGTGTTTCGTTCAGTGAGTGAGTTTACTTGTGGCCCAATTTTCCTAATCCCTATTCCCATTCCTTATTCCTTCACAGAGGCCGGGTACGCACTGGCGACTCTTCTATAGGCGACGGTAGTTGCTTTCCATCAGGTAACCCGTGTGCTCGCCCACCTCCTAAATATCATAACAAAAATTGAAATTGCAAAAGTTTGGATGTCCAACTAAGGCATGAGGAGCCCCAGACGCAGGTTATTCGAATTTGTTTCTTGTAAGAGCTACCTCTTATTCAAATGATACTTTTAGGTTGCTCCTTCGCAAGGAAGGCGTAAACCTCCGAACATCAGCTGAACTGGAAATTGTGAAAAACATCAAGGAGAGGGCATGCTACCTTTCCCCTAATCCTCTCAAGGAGGAGACACTGGACTCAGAGAGGGCTCAGTTTACTCTGCCTGATGGCACACAATTGGAGGTCAGTCATATAATATTAAATTATATCTAATAACCTTTACACTGCCACCACTGCTGTTTTACTTTGTGACTATCATTTTTTAAATGAAAATTAGATCATTCCTGTCTTCTCACAATATTTCATAAAGTTTGTAAGTCTTTAGGGCTTACCAACTTAGTTGATGACAATTGATGTAATTAATGTGAAATGCAATACTAACTACTGATATTATGCTAGAAGTTGTTAGGTGAAAGTTTCCAAAAAATTATTTAATGTGTAACAAAAATATTTAATAAATTATACTTGTGCAATTTTTAGATCGGTCCAGCAAGATTCAGAGCACCCGAGGTATTGTTCAGGCCAGATCTTATTGGAGAAGAATGTGAAGGTATTGGTTTTATAAATAATAACATTAGTGGTGATTGCAGACAATGTTATAACAATTTTTAAAAATATTTCATATTATATTTAAGTCTTAACAGAGTTAAGGTATTCCAAATTGTACATCTTTTATGCTCTCTTTCTATTATAGTTTCCATTGTAGTAACAAAATAAAGGCCACCACCAACCACCTGTTTGCAGGTCTGCACGAGGTGCTGATGTTCGCTATCCAGAAGTCCGACATGGACCTGCGGAAGGTGCTGTACCAAAACATCGTGCTGAGCGGCGGCTCCACATTGTTCCGGGGCTTCGGAGACCGCCTGCTGGCTGAGATACGACGACTCGCCCCCAAGGATATGAAGATACGGGTAAGTGAAATAGGTCGAACGAAATTACGTAATAATACAGGGTGTAACAAAACTAAGGTATTTTAAGGTTTACAGGGTCTAGAGTTTACTGTGAAATTAGTGTTGCCATAAGAGTAACTTTTTTATTTTTTGTATGGTACAGTTAATAATGATGGGACAAATCCAAAAAAAAAAAATTATTCTGTCAGTGCTGACTTTCACAGCTAACTATTTTTAGAAGACATTAACACTCTTAAGTATTATTACTTATTTTTGTTACACCTTGTAGAAAAGGATCGAAATTATAAAGGTTTTGTGTAGTTACTGAGAAAGAGAAACCTAAGATTATCTGATATATATAGGATATTAAAATAATTTTAGCTGTAGGAAAAAAACCTATTTCTATATTACTAATTGACTATACAACTTCCTTAGATCTCGGCGCCGCAGGAGCGACTGTACTCGACGTGGATCGGCGGCTCCATCCTCGCCTCCCTCGACACATTCCGCAAGATGTGGGTGTCCAAGCGAGAGTACGACGAGGAAGGACACCGCGCCGTACACCGCAAGACATTCTAGACCCTATTACCTGCAGCGCACGGGTGATATTACTTACAATTTATAAATACCTAGCAATCCTATGTCCTACGGCATAGTGGTGAAATTATTTTAAACATAACTCATAAATGCATACAGTCTTGTCTTGTGACTGTTACAATTTATATCATATAATTAAAGTTATTAAGGCGCGTACGCTGAGCTTGGCCACCATAGAGAAGTAGACAATATTCAACAACAATTCTGACAGTTTACCTCTAAAATATATTTTCTACTGTGGCCAAGCTAACCCTGTCGCTAGAGATCCTATGTCTTGTGGCATAGAAATGAAATTACTTTGGCATTCAAGCTTATTAGAGGTTATTTCGAATTATTATTTAAAATTTGAAATTGGATAATGTTATGAGATTATGCAAGGTTACAACAATATGCTAACAACTGAGATGTAAATATTAATTTTATAATTATGAAATAAAAAAATGTGGTAACAGCATAACACTCTCGACCAAGACTGCCTATCTAACAGACATTGTATTTGTTTTTATGTAATAATAAGGTCTCATTCACAGTTTTATTATTTAATAATTTTACTTTATCTGGCATTCAAGAGCCTACAAGTACTATGTACTGTCAAGGTTGTTCATTTTAAGCTAATTCAAGTACACTTTATTATTAAGTTACCTACATTAATCTGTTATAATACCTACACAAACCTCTTTTTTAATAAGGTTCTATGCAGCATATTATAAAGAATTCAAAGTTTGTCGTCTTTGTCTATCATTGTCATTTCCAAAGTGCCAGAGAAGGACAAAGTATTTTTTATGTGCTGTGTCAATGTTTTCTTTCTTAAATTTCATGTTCTTTATTTATCTTGGTGTGCGGTAAACAGTATATTTAAGCAGCTATTACAATACTGCATTTAGTGTGAGGCTTTTAGTGTCCCATTATAATTATGTTTCAACGTGCAGTATTTGCTATTTTTGTAGATTCACTATAACTTTGTGCGCAATAACTTTATAATACAATTAAAACTAAAAACAAATACGCATTGTATACATTAATTATAAAAACAATCAAGAGAAATCAGTGACTTAAACTAATTTATTTGTAGGTAGGTTTGAAACAACTTATGTATGAACTATTCAACAGCTTGCTAATTGTAAGCGACTATTGTCATGATTAAAAAGTTAATGCAGGCACTTGAATAAAACATATTGCATAAAATCATATTTATATAGCTAACTGCTAGTTTTAATTTAGGATCCAAGGTAACTGGCAATTCACTTTTTACACAAAAATTAATGTTTCTCATAGTTTAAGTATTATCATTGTAAGCATATTATGCTGATGCATTTAACATGCACAAAAGTCACTTAGCGTGTTACGTGCCCGCTGTAACCATTTTAAAGTCCCTCTACATGTTGGCCATGATGGACAAATATAGGCGATTATTTCCAAATATCATCTACGATGGTTTTTTAATTTATGCTGCAACTTGTAAGACAACTGCTGGCGAGAGTTGTTACTTTTCATCAGGTGACAATTTGCTTACTAGTTATATTAAAACATTTATCCATCATGGTCCATGAAAAGGGTCTTAACAATTTAGTTTTTAGTGCAGAGCCACAAGGACAAATGTGTATACCAGTCAATGTTTCTAATGAAATATGTAATGCAACAGTGTTGTGGGTCACCATCACCTCTTCGTATCAATCCTAGTTGATTGATACGAAGAATAGTATAACCGCACCCGACGGTCTTGGTTTATGAATCTAATTCATTCACAAGTCCACTTGAACATACAAACAAGTTCACATACACAATGACATGTACGAGCTCAGCTATTCTACTAAAAGTCGAAGTTTTTATTCACTTTCATGTTTGAAGCAGGTCGGTCACGGTGTTCTATTCACCGGTAGGTATTTAGAGTGGCGAGTGCTAGTTTTTTTTCATATTCGACCGTGAACGTGTTTCGCGTTTACTAAGATTTTATAAGGGACAAGTTGGTGCCCGCAATTTCGTGACGCAAAAATTTTTATATCACGCGGGAACCGTACATTTTCCCGGAATAAAAAGTATCCTATATGTTGCCCAGACCAAATACCTATTAAACGAAAAAACATTTATTCGAATCCGTCCTCTAGTTCCTGAGATTAACGCGTACAAACAGACACACACATCTTTTTTTGTCGACATGTGATCTATTACTGTTCCTTAGCATCCCATATTAATTATTTTGTAAAAATATTAAATGTTCAGACACTCCGATTTTACTGTTTTATTATATGTATAGGTTTGTAGATGTGGCCGTGAGCATCGCTAGGTGGCGCTGTACAAATCCAATATAAAATCTGAGTAAACGCGAAACGTGATCACGATCGAATGTTAAAAAAAATTCGCACTCGGCACTCTGAGTACAATTACTGTATACATGTTTGTGGTTGTGAGGGTACATGAGGATATTTAAAGTTGAGAGATTTTTTTGTATTCCAATAAATTATTTAACTGTATTCATGTGTTTTATTACGTCATTTGGTGTTTTTCGACCCGCAGGTCAAGTTGCCGCAGCCCCATGTGATACAAGTACTGATAAGGGGTATCACATGTATATAACCCTGAACATTATATATTAGGTTTGAGTTTAGTGAACAAAACTTTTTTTTTTGTAATGATATATATAGAGCCCATGGAGGAATAACATCGTTCCTCCAAGGCTAAGCCGGACTCGTAAAGTAGCTATGTTATTTTATCTAATGTTCTTGAGATTATTGATTTTTAAAGAAAGCTTAAACCGACCTTGTCCACTTATGATAACTTAATGTGTATTTAAAAGCTATTGATTGATTATATCATTATCACTAGTGTGCGTATAAATAATATTGTGTAGTATCGGGTTGACTGGGTTAATTTGCGTAGTAATAGCTTATAATTAACTGTAGGTACAAGATAATATTGCATAATAAACCAGTACAATAAACACTCGTGATAACTCAAGTTCAAGAATTTTTATCTTTACAATTCGACCGCGGAACGAAACGGTCGTGTTCGAAAATGGCGCCCGTACCCACAGTCAAGTTCAACAATGGAAAAACTATACCGGCGCTGGGATTGGGGACATGGAAGGTAAGTTTATAAACTTTATTTTATTGACTTGGACTTGAGTGAAACCGGTTCAGGGAGCTGTTGGCAAAACATGCAAATAACTGAAATTTGCTATCAAGCGGCGACAACTCAAAATCCATACTATTAATATAAATGCGAAAGTGTGTCTGTCTGTTACCTCTTCACCTCCCACCGGTAAACTCACTCACTGAACGAAACACAGCACAACGCCGTTTCACCCCAGTTTTCAAGTTTTACAAGATATTTTTGGATGGGTCAATGGTCGTAATCAGGGACAGACAGTGTGCCGTAACGCTACAAACAAGATGAGGTTTAATCTGACCAAAAGTCTCTACTCAACGAAACTACTGCATTTTCATTGCGCTGAAATTAGTTTATTACACAGAAAACGTACATTTAGAGCTTCCGTGGCCTAGTGGGTAAGACCTTTGTTTTGCACTCGAGAGGGTGCACGTTCAAACCCCTGTGGAAGCGTGTACCAAGGAGACATTTTCCGATCTCAAGTACATAATACGGATGCTAATTACCGTGGGAGAGCCATGCTTCGGTACAAATGGACCGGTTCGACCGGAGTGATACCACAGCCTCACAGAAAACTGACGTGAAACAACGTTGTTTTATGTTTCGTTCAGTGATTAACCCTCCCTCTTTCCCTAATCCCTTATCCCCGTTCCCTCATAAAAATGCCGGCAACGCAATTACGACTCTTCGGATGTCGCGAGTGTTCATCACAGATATCCTCACACATAAAGTATGTGTTCATGGGCGACGGCAGTTGCTTTCCATCAGGTAACCCGTCTGCTCGCTTGCCCCCTAAATATAAAAAAAAAACATTTTTACAGTATGGAAGCTTCTAGCGGCATGGAATAAATAGGTCAATGCCTAAGAGTCAAAGTATCTCTCATACTATTTAGTATACAAAATCGGTAGTATTAGTAGTAAACAAAATCAGTTCATTAGCCTACGTGAAGAAATAACCGATAAACTGACTGATTGCTAAAGCAAACACATTCATAAATAATAATCTATAGCTGAAAATAGCACGTCCTGAGGAGGTCCAGAGTCCTGACTGACTGACTTGATCACCGTCGAGCAAGAAGTTATATGCTATTTCTCATAGGGATTGAAGTTTTTATTGTTGACGGGAAGGAAGGAGTAAATAGACTCTTCTTTACCGACTTTCAAAAAGCAGGAATGTGTACTTATTCCTTGTGAAAGTGTGTCTGTCTGCCTGTTACTCTTTTATGAAGATACGATTAGTACCGGGGCTAGACATAGGACACTTTTTCAAAAGGAAAAATGTACGTCTCTCCCGCGGTTGCGTTCAGTTCATAATAGGGTCTTTGATTTTTTTTTTCATAAAAATCATAACTGTCGTCAAATTCTCTTTGGCAGATGTCGAAGAAGAAGAAGAAGTAGACAAACTTAAGCCGGTTCATTTTTGTGAATTGTGTGCATTATAAAATTTTCCGCTAATTTGAATACTAATTATTTTAGTAGTACCTATTATTTATGCTAATTATCAACGAGCCATTCTAATTAATTTTGTTTTATATTAATTGTATTATTATGGCATCGAAAGTACCAAACGTGAAATTTAGCAACGGCTACGATTGCCCGATATTAGGTATTGGTACGTGGAAGGTAGGTTTATTTTTTCCTGATTGTTCTTTTATATCCTTGTGATTCGAGAATAAGTTTTTAAAATAGTATGGTTAAAGTTAAGATTGCACGGATGTTTTTTTCATCATAAGAGATGTTCTCCAGATATAACAAGCGAACTTCTAGGACAAGGTCACTCTTCAGAATTCATTAATGAATTGATATTATTGTTACACGTCCTTAAGCATTAACATTCTCATAGCTACTATATAATAACATTATAAGAATTGACGCGTGCACTTTACTTCAATAATTCATACCAGGCTTACTATGGTCTACAGCAACTGTTTTCAACCTTTTAGTCCTGACCTGAGAGACCATTTGACAACACCGTAGCTCACCCTGTTGATTTAATAGAAGCATCTTTTAAGTAACTATTTTACTGCATTCCAATACCTTGTTCAAGTTTATCAGGTACCTAAGAAACACTATTATATACTAGAGAATATTCAATTTGGATAAGCTTGATCACATTATAGTATTGTGTTATAATCTTTATGATATCTGATATTGACTGTCTGGCTGCCTGTAGGGCTTAGGGCTTATCAGCATATCAGCAGTTGAGCTCTAATCGCACCCATCCCATCCATAAATAGGTTGGGTAGATTACACAATAGTGAAATGATATATTGATAAAATAATTCAGCTCATTATTTTATACAATAAACATAGTACATTATAAAAACTAAATATGTATGAAACTTACTTATCTGCAAATAACTAAATGATAATAATTTGTTTATTTTTTTACAAACAAATATGATATAGTGTGTTAAATGTTGGAATAATTGTCAGAAATTCATTATCCTTTTCTAGGACTCAAATTTAATTATAAATAATCATCTAAATAGGGAATGCAATCCCAACTCGAGATTGTCAACTTGAGATACCTCGGTATCAGAATCCTGTCTAGTTATTTATTTTTTTATTTAACATTTATTGTACACAAGAAACTTAATACATAATGAGTTACATAGAAAGACGACACAAAGTTAGTAAAAATAATACAATTGAAACAGCTTGTTTAATGTGATATGTGTGTGATATTGAGATAAATTTAAACAAAATGTTATTTGAAAGAAAATAAAAGCCTTTTATTCTTGAATTTTACTAATTTAGTTCTTGATTAACTGGTGTAATAACATGAACAAAATCAAAATAGTAGGTATAGCTCCAGGAGATCGAAATAAAAGTAATTACAACCAACAGTTACATTATTGTTAATTAAACAACATAAACAACGATTGAAAGAAAACATTCACGGGATCTCGCGAGATCGGGAATGCATTCACTACATTTTAATCAGTTAGCAATTTGGGCATAAAGAGGAAAAGCATTGGGGGAACTCTCAAACATTTAGACTTTAGAGCCTTAAAACAATAAGATTTGTTTATAGTAAAAGAGCTACTGGACGATTTGAGTAACAAAACATCTGTAAGGCTAGAAATTCTTATGGAAGTGATTCACCGCAGGCTAACCTCAATATTATGAGTTTTTTTTTTCGTTCAAAATATGTTCTAGATAACATAATAAAACCTTATATTATCTAGAACATATTTTGAAACAAACAAAACTGTCTACACAATTAATTAAGGGTAATAATGGGGGGGTTTTTCTTCTTTAAAAACGTCAATGATGAATATGATAATTTTTCAGTCGAAGCCTGGTGAAGTGACTCAGGCCGTGAAGGACGCGATCGACATCGGGTATCGGCACATCGACTGCGCATTCGTGTACGGCAACGAGAAGGAGGTCGGCGCCGCCATCACCGCCAAGATCAACGAAGGTGTTGTTAAACGGTAAAATGCTACAACTTACATGATAATTAATCAGGCCTAGTCAGCATGGGAACCAGCAAAAGGAAATTATGAAAATGTATTTAAAATTAGTACCTATGTAACCTATAAATTTGCATGCTATTATTATATTAGTGAAAAGTGTAGATCTATGGAAGATAAATTATAAGAGAAAAATTGTACCACTTTTGAAGCAAATAAAGATATGAATATGGCCTATAGGCGGCAGAGTCCTAGAGCGCGGCAGCATCCTAGCCTCCTAGGTAGGCAGCCGATTTTTTTCCTACATGGGGCGGCAATAATAAAGTGGCGTGCACTTATAAAAAAAATGAAAATACTTTAAATAGCAATTAATGCCAATAAACCTCTCTCGCCGCAGTGGAGTGACGCGACATAAGACAAATTTATTGTTTTTGTTTTATTAAAGTCATAATAGTTAGGTCACAAAACGGGCAGATGAATTACGCGATAATGGCTCCGGTACTATGAAAACTGTCGTTACGCCTCACTGAAATTGACTTTAACGCCTAGTTCGGTCTTACCCTTAAAAGCTTTGTTATCGGCTTATAATTCTTGTAAAATCGATATCCACAGTCCATAACATAATCTTTAATGTAGAACTGATTTTGCACTTCAATTAAAAGCGACAACTCTTGGTAGGCCACATTTGACTATACCATAAGAACGCAAAATGCAGCCTCTTATAACAATACTTTCAACAGCTTCTGCCAAAGCCTCTTAGTTATATTGATCTCCTCATGTACGTTATTAGCGAGGACCTGTTCATCACGTCGAAGCTGTGGAACACGTTCCACAAGCCGGAGCTGGTGCGCGGGGCGCTGCAGCAGACTCTCGACAACCTCAACACCAACTACCTCGATCTCTACCTCATCCACTGGCCGCAGGCTTACCAGGTACTGGAGGAGATATTCATTTATAGGCAGATTGATTTATAGCAGGCTTTTTCTTTGGGTCATGGTTTATTGGAAGTATGCCATCTCCCAAATAATTTAATTTTAATGTTAGTAGCCAGGAAAGAACTAGCTGTGTGTGAGATTTGATTTAAGTTATCAGATCCATCAGAGGATATGAAAAGAAATAATAACAATAATATTTTTTGTATTCCAATCCACTCCTCAAACCCATGAGTTGTAGGGATAACCTTAAAATACTGGATAATATCATCCCTTAGCTAACAACACCGCTTTAGTCGAAAATTGGCGGTTTTTACATTTTGATGCCATTGGACAGAGCTGAGCATTACGCATCGAACCATTGGTCACATTATATAGATTTCAGCCAATCAAAACCCATAAGGCCTCTCAACAACGCAGTTTTATTCGTCTCTTTAGTAAAAACCTATTACTTTTTCTAAAACTTCTAACAAGCATGTTTTTTGACAGGAGAATATCTTATCAAAAGTAACGTAGATTGTATTAGCTAACAAGACAAAATTAACCAAAAACTGTCACAAAACTTCAGAACGTAACATTCTCTCAAATCCCTTTACTTCACGTATCCAGGAAGGCGCTGACCTGTTCCCGGCAGACGCGGACGGCAAGATCCAGTTCTCGGACGTGGACTATGTGGACACGTGGCGGGCTATGGAGCCGCTGGTGGAAGCGGGGCTGGTGAGGAGCATCGGCCTCTCCAACTTCAACTCCAAGCAGATCGAGCGTGTACTGGCGATGGCCAAAGTGAAGCCCGTCGTTAACCAGGTATGTATTGCCAGTACGACTGGTGACGGTAGACAGTTTCATTGAAGTCATCTCACATCTGCTATGGGACTATGGGTTCGTTGTCAACTGACCACCAAGTGTTTCTTTTTTGCCACTGTGCGCACCTACATCACACCCAGCAAATATAACTCATGAACCATTACACTTGTAAATAAAAATGCCTTACACAGGATCAATGCCACAAATCAAGAACAGATTTTTCTTTTGTCATCTGTTTCATTTCACGTTATATACTCGCTGATCCACATTTCCATTCCAGATCGAATGTCACCCGTACCTGAACCAGTCCCGTCTGATGTCGTTCTGCGCCAAGCGCGGCATTAAGGTGACGGCGTACTCTCCGCTGGGCTCCCCCGACCGGCCGTGGGCGAAGCCCGGGGACCCGCAGCTGATGGACAACCCAAAGATCAAGGCGATCGCCGATAAACTCGGCAAGACCGTCGCACAGGTCCTGATCAGGTAAAGTTGCAATATTCTGCGTCTGTTCGTTTACGAATTAAATACTTTGAAAAGCTGTTTTGCTACACAAAATAATATAATGATTTTTGAGATATGGTGGCAGGCTCAACAGAATGTCGTTTAAATCGGTTTCATTGTTCACAACTTATATGAGTCTTTGTCCATTTCCCGTCTATGTGAAACATTATGCGTATGTCCATTGTCCGTCTATGTGACCGTTTCTCGCCGCCGCCGTCAACCCAGAACAAGATTATTTCGGCCAGATAAAATTACACTTTATGACCTAGACTATTAGATTTCATTTTGTTTCCACTACAGAGTAGAGGCGGTTGGGTCGGTTCAAAACGAAACCAGAAAACGTGCACTAAATGACAAATGTTCTTTGTATCAGGTACCAGATCGATCGCGGTAACATCGTGATCCCGAAGTCGGTGAACAAGGGTCGTATCGCCAGCAACTTCGACGTGCTGGACTTCCAGCTGTCCCCGCAGGACCTGCAGCTGATCGACTCCTTCGACTGCAACGGCCGCTTCGTGCCAATGACTGCGTGAGTACACCTCGCTATACTTAGCGTAGCCATTTTTCTTATCTTTTAATCTTTTAACTGCTAACTATATAACTATGAGCGAGTCTCTCTCTCTCTCTCTCACACACACACACACACACACACATAATGCCTCGCCTTGCATTCCGATTTATAAAAAATAATATTTTTCAGATCCTTGGGCCACAAATACCACCCCTTCGAGAATGACGAGTTTTAAAAATAAGGACTGAGGTATTTTCAAACATAATCATAACACATACAGGAAAATAATATATGATTTTAAGTGTTCTATATGCAATAGAATTAATAGGTCTTGAGCTAATGAACTGGATGCTCGAAAAATTATTGCATAACTGACTGTGATTAAAGAAAACGATATGTTTTATAAAAACGTATGTATACTATAGTGTAATAAATAAATTACCTTACTAAAGTTGTTTTTACTTTAAACTAGAGGTCACTCTGAGGTCTAAATTCGACCATAATTATTTAAATCAATCACAGATTGTAATTTCGCATTAAGGTCTTGTTACCAGGCTATTAAGTTTTATATTAAAAAAGCATACGTCATCCATAAACAATAGAATATTTCGTGTATAATTATCGTGTCATGTCAAAATGTAGTGTGCGTAGCGTTTTATTTTTTAAAAATATGTAAGGTAAAAAAAGTATATTTTTTTGAATAATATTGGTATTCCACGCTCCTCCTCCCTATCAACTATCACTCAGAGAAAATTCATTTTACATCTTTCGTAAAAAGGGGTACAAAGTTTTCGTATTAATATATAGATAAGATGGCGACGCAATTGAAATAAAGGAAGTGACAAAAACACAGCATACCGGATTATCTATGAATTTAATTACTTTTGTTTACAACACATAAAATATTAGTTCAGCTGTAGAACATGTATCAGCGGACACACACATCGCGCGAGACTATCGCCCAATTTAGTATCCCTACTTAAGTAACTTCAGTCTGTAATACTTTCACTATCACTATCGGTTTCCCCGCGCCCTTGAGGCAGCTCGCACACCGACGCGCCCGCGAAGTAGCGAACAGCCGATGTGCTGGTCGTGTTCGTCGACGTCATTTTTGGGGCACGAGCGGGCGGAACTAGCTTTTACTACGCAAGTCAAACTCACGTATTAGCATGGCGTGGATGCGCCCCTAAAATTACGTCATAGAACACTTCCACTGTCTAACACATCAAAATTCACATTATAATAATGTGCTACGATTAATGTCGCATCTCGCTCTCTCCTTTCACGATTCGCGTCGATGTGAGACGGCGATAGTTGCGTTGCAATGTGATGTCTTCCTTTGTAAAAAAAAATTAAAATATACCTCCATAAAAATCGTATTATAGTCGTAATCATCGCTTATTAATTATTATAAAAATATTTAAATACAAGAATATACAAGTCCTTACGCGTAATCCCACTCGCATAACATCACATTGAGCAATACATATTGCTTACGCCACCCCGAACCCTACACTAGTGTTAATATCGAGTACAACAAGGTATTTTAAATTAATTTAACAAAAATTCAAAGAAGGAATTAATATTACAACTGATTATAATTTTTAAACTTGAAATCTAAAAAATGTAAGCTTAATGTTTATATGACTACTCGGTAGATAACCCAATCAGACATCGACTCGACTAATACCAATATTAAATGCTTACTCTAACGTACTGTGAGAGGAATAGACAATAGACAGATGTCGGACGTTCGTTTAGCTCTAGATGACGCCCTACATAGCGGAATCCTATCATCAAACGATGTAGCCCTGCATCTGCCTATTCATTTCTCCGACGCTATTTAAACACTAACACCCTTATTCACAAAAATTTTTAAACAGTGTTTAACTAATCAAGCCCTTTCTGGCATATTGAAAACATCACACGGATGAAAGGTACAGCAAACCTTGATGAGTTAAAAATTGCTTAAATATTTTTATGAATAAGGGGGTAATTTTCTAATACAAATTTTATGATATAATAATGTATTTCAAAAATATTGAATTTCTTTCGACTCTGTCGCTAGTTGTGTGATAAACATTGGCCCGCGTTAGGCCGGACATCGTGTAGTCTTACTTTTTAAGCTCCTAACGAACTAACGGTTCGAGGTTAAACTAAAACACCTTCACGTTTCTCAGAAATACGGGGAGTTGAGTCTTCTACTTTACTACGATTCTGATATCATCATAGTATCATTATGACGTTGTAACTGACAAAATTTTAGAAGTTTCTTAGTAGCGATCGTGAAGGTTTCCTAGACATTATTGTTTATAAACAACAGTTAACAACACATCTAAGTATATTTTTATAAAATTATTGTAACAACAAATACTTTGAGTATTTCGCGATTTTAGGAAACATGGTTGTCTTACTAAAAATAAAGACAGTAAATTCTTATCAAACCGTTACAAACTAGGTGTAGAGTAAGTAACCACCAATCGACTATACGTTAGAAAACTATTTTTTCTCGTTTTAAATGAAAAGTTTGATATCACCGCATGAACAGTCAACATTAGATTAGAAAAGACCTTCTACTTACAGCCAGAAACAATATTAGAAGTTTGGTAAGCTAGGACGAACTTAACATAGAATAATAATCCCCAATGACTCAATGTTACACGTTATGTACACCGCTCACAAGTCACAAACAGTGTTATAATAACTAATAAATAAATTGTGCTATAGACAAGTCTTAACAATAGCTGCTCGATCGAAACAGACCCACGACCAACAGGGCAATCGCGCTACTTTCAAACATTTCAATTCCGGTTCGCATTAGCTTCGGTTATGTTCCAGCAACGGTTCAGCTCCACTGCGGTTTAACAAAATTTTAGTATCGTGCTAACATTCGAGCCATGTTCCAACCGTAACTGAACCTTAGATGTAACTCGAACGCAGGTTAACGCGACTGACGTTGCAGCGGACCAATCAGCGCCCTTCTGATCCCATTTATATGAAGGAGACTTAGCCGATGCGCTGATTCGTCAAATTCAAGAAGTAAAACACAAGCCTTAATATTGAAAGAATATGCTTTATTTATTATATTATTTTTTTTATAAGCAAGTATACTTTATTCATCGATTTTCGTCAATTAATACACACCAAAACACTAAACGTTTGAGTTGCGTGCGAGCAAAAGTAGCTTCGGACAAACTTTTCGTTTGAAAGCGTCTGAGTTGCATTTGAGTTCCAACAACGGTACAGGTTCGTTCCACTGAGCTGTCAAAACGATAACGCGATTTGGAAGACTTTGAAAAGTAGAGTAACGTTTCGTTTGCGTTTCAGTTGAAATAACTTAGCGCGATTGCCCTGCAGTATATTACTTAGAAAAGTGCAACAAAGATGTTTCATGATTTTTATATCCAATCAGCTAAAATAATACTATTTGAATTTTAAACATAATATAAATTAAAAACAGAGTGGGTTACATCATGTTTATAAATAGACTAAAATTATCTGACATTTATTATAATAAAATCTATCAGAATAAAAAGCGGACTATTTTCAAATATACTGGGTTAGATAGCTATATGAAACTATATTATTAAAAATTAATTGCAAGTTATTCATTAGGCCTCTCTGACCGTCGCTTTAAAAAAAAACAGCAATAAATTTTGTTTGATGCTTAAGTTAAAAATGGAATTTATATGCTACGATAAGTTTTGTTCTCTCAAGCGCCTCATTTATAAATACAAGAAAAACACAATCTGCATTAATAATTTCCCTATTTAATATAGCCAATTATTAACACAGTAATAAATAATTAAAATATCGGAACGGTAACATTCTCGCTGGCAAACCACACAGAATTTTCGTCACGAGACCAGCACTAGTACTAAAAGTATCGCGCACTTGAAAATTTCCCGCATTCACAACAAACACCCTGTCGACAATGTTGCTAAGCATCAACCATTATCACTGTTGAAAATGTTGCCAAGCATCAAATACTATTCACTGTTGGTAATGTGTCTGTGCATCAACCACGTGTAAACGTCGACTCACTATACAATTCTGTTGTGTGTGTGTTATATACACACACACACACACACACACACACATGTCGCACTTTACTCTCCTTTTAATCTCTTGCTGAACTCTTCCTGCTGCAGCTGTCGCCACTCCGTCTTCGCCTTCATTCGTTTTAATTGTCCATCCCTGAAATTTAATAACAACGAGTTGTTCAAAATAGGTTTCGATTGGGTTCTACTCTCGCGTTAGGAACATGTTATTTTCACGTTTGGTAACACCGACACCCGATTGTCTAATAAGTAAAATGATCAATGCTGCGGATGGACATGTAGAAACTAAAATGTCGGTCCCGTGCCTAATTTCCCACCATCCGTGTCGGTCAACCGTTTCACTGCCTTACGAGAGTAAAGGAGCAGAAAGTGCGTCTGGTAATTGCTCCCACACTTGGGCACTATAGAATTACTCCTGCGTAACTGACCTACTTTCACGGGAGGTGTAACTAGCATTACGAAGAAACATGTGATATTTTCATTGTCTATTCATGGATATGGGAAGAAGATTTCTTTATAAACCATTGAAATAAACTTTCATCGTTCGATAACGCGACAGTGGACTTGTAGACAGACAGACAAACATTAACTCGAGTTGTCAATCCCTTTTCCATCATTCGACATGGCAGCACACTCTCACGCAAACTATCAAGGTAGTACTCACCACATGAGATCGACGAGACCGCCCCGTCTCGCGATGGCCGCCTTGACCCTGTTGGCGAAGTCTATGGCGGACTCGTCCGGGGCGCGGGTCATGGCGGGCAGGTACCACACGTCGCACACGATGGCCCACGAGCTCATCATGTTGAACAGGTAGTGCAGCATGCCGTACCGCGAGCTGTTCCAGAACGCGTCGCCGAAGCGGGCGTCGTACCTGTTTGTAATTTATTTATTTATTTGCCATTTGTTTCAGGCATATTTGCCCGTATTGTAGAAAAGATGAATCCCCGGAACTCCATTGCGCTAACATTCGTTTATCGCTCGGGAACGGTACCTTGTTCCGGGATAAAAGGTATCCTGTGTCCTTCAACGGGGCTCAAAGTATCTGCATACTAAATTTCATCAAAATCGGTTCAGCTCTTTTGGCGTGAAGAGGCTACACCCAGAGACAGACACACACTCTGGCATTTATAACATTAGTATGGATTAGTATGAATTTACATTTTATTTATACTAAAACTAACACTAAAAACCTATGCAATGAAAGTATTTTCTGCAAGAAAATACTTTCATTGCATAGGTTTTTAGTGCCTAGCCTTGAGTTAAAGAAAGTGTTTGATGGTTTAAGGAGTAGTGGCCGAGCCGGAGACTGGTACTGTGAGGTTCAACCTTCAAACTACTGTTTATTGATATTGTACACATACGTCTATTGCCGTTTCTAGTATCCAGTAGTTATGAGCGGCCTATACTTGATGACTATTCGTTACTCTTTCACTGAGAAACTGTTGAGCAGCTTTAAATTAAATACCACTTAAAACTATTTAAAGCTAGGCTACTTTCTTCCGAAACAACGGTACGTTGTTGTTGATAGGTGGTGTACTGACTTGATGGCGACGGGGTAGATGGTGCCGCCGACCTCGAAGCTGCCCTTCTTGAACTGCATGACGCTGGTGTTGTTGATGCAGGTCCCCTCCGGGAAGATCAGGATCGGCGGGTTGTCCGGCACGCTGATGTGTTCCTTTAGCCTAGAAATTACGTATATTAATATGATAGCAGTTTGTCCACGGGTCAACGATGTGTGACAAGGAGGAATTTGTGTGACGTACTTTATGGATGGACCCCAAATTTTTTTAAGTAGGGGGCTAACGTGCAAACGGGTCATCTTATGTAAACCAACTACCGATGACCATAGAGAGTCGAAATGAAATGCGATGCAAGTGTGCTTGTTATTGCATAGTGTAGCGGCTTCGCGTGGATGCACATAGCTAATTATTATAATAAATATTAAATTATTATAAACTTGCATATTGCCTTCGAAGAGACACAAATCCTGTGACATTGAATCGAGTTCATAAAAACAAAAGTTTATGCTTGACGTCAGCTTATAATGACTCACCTCCTAGCGACAGCATGTCTGTCCTTCACCTCTGACCTCTCGAACCATATGTGGGGCGAAGCCCTGGCCAGCGCCCGCTGCAGGAGCCCCAGGAAACCGTCGTGCCTTTGACCGATCTACAAACGATGGTGTATTATAACAAACCGTTTAGTATTACAGAGAGTTACAGACGAACACAGTGATAGAAAAGGCAGTACCGGATGTGTACTTTGTTCAGTTTAAACTATTTTGTATGAAATTAGGGGACAGGTCAAAAGGGTTCGAATTTCATTATCGGCTTTATATTTTAATTGTAAAAAAATAATACTAAATATTTGTATTAAATATAAATTTTATTAATATTAGAAAATTTTGTATTAAATATCAAAAATGTTTTTTTGAGTCAAAGTAGTGACTACACAAAGATTTGAAGAATAATATAATACTCTGTTTATTGTTTACGATCTTATTAAATAGCAAAGCTTGAACAAAGTATGATGTGTATGCGCTGTGTATGAGCTGGTCGCCCGCCTCAAACTTTATATTTACCGAAATGCAATGATCCCTGTGACAAGCTAAACTCACGTCCCCATGCAATCAACATTTATAACCCCAAACGGGACAACACAATACCCCTTTTTGTGCACTCGGTCAATCTTACCAATCCTTCAGATACATTGCCTTATGGTTGTCAAATTAACATCTCGACTGTACTTCCGTCGCCTGGTTGAGAAATTTCTGTTAGTCTTTGCAGGTTTTTTGATTTATGGTGCTTTAAATTCAAAAGCCTCGACTCAAACTGCTTAGCTGCACTTCGTTATTGAGAAAAGAAAAAAAAAACCTTATTACTAAACCAAGTGTGTATTTTTATTTTATTTACGTTGATTCTTTTAAATCACTAACTTGATTAACAATATATTTGTCTTATTATTTTAATATGACACCTTTATATTAATTTGGACGCCGGCCGAATAACATACTACGCATCTTGCAGTAATTTGTGATCGTATCGTATCGTATATATCGTATCCAGAGGGGGTGATCATGGGGATCATGACCCCCCGGGCCATCCGGATATTCTGAACATAGGTAAGGTATTATATACTCAACCGGAACGGACTCTTCTCACAATCTAGGAGCACTGAGAGAGTCCTTTCCGGCGCGGCGTCCAAATTTTAGGTCAATAATTCGTTCGGTCGGGCTAACAGAGCCTCGCACTCGTTTCCACTCACCAGTGAGTAGCACCTGTCGCACATGAGCACGAGGGCGTCGATGGGGCTGGTGTGGTTGGCGACGCAGATCCCGGACTCGGGCCGGTACTGCTCCCCGTGGTACGTGATCACCGCCGATATCGACCGCGACAGGAAGTTGAAGCACGCCAGCGACACCGCCGTCACCAGCCGCCGCTTGCGGGCGCCGTCCGGCAGGCAGCCCACCGCCGCCGTGCCCACAACAAGCCACCACACCTACAGCCGTGTACCCGAATGAGGATGGTGAACGAGGTCGGCGGACCAGTGTCCACCCGACGACGTATGAGGCCAGTGGACTCGATCGAGCCCGTCCTCACCCGAGGCCGTCCCGAACGAATCCAGCTGCCCAGTACGAGCCGTATAAGGCAAATGATAACCCGGATGATCAGCGAACCAGGACGAACACACACATAAACCCCAGCGCACACTATCGCAGATCTCCCGGTACCAGCGAGAAGCAGGTGTTGATGCTGAGGATGCCGACGTCGATGGGGCTGGTGTGGTTGGCGACGCAGAACCCGTTGGCTGCGGGCATGTACTCGGTCTGGTGGAAGTTGGCGACGCACGAGATGCTCCTCATCATGGTGCGGATGGACATCTTGTAGGCGAGCGCGCCGAGCCAGCGCCGCACGCGGCCGGGCGGCAGGAGCCCGATCATCGACATTACCACTACCATCATTAGGACCTGGGGTTGCCGGGGGTTAGTGTCTGTACTGTTATTACACCTGCCTAGTTGGCGCTCGGGGTTGCCAGGTTTAAAGTCAGTGGTTAAGACTTGTATAAATAAAGCTAAGGATTTCGTACTATTAGTTACTATAGCTTCTATCCAGTCCGTATCGAAACCAAAAAATTATAAGATTAAAACAGCAGCACAGAGCACTGGATGGTACAATCGGAGAAGTCGATTTATAGGTAGATGACGGATACGCTATTGGTCCCTTTGGTCTAAACTACGTCATGTCAAACCCAGGGGACCAATAACGACTAAAATAGAATTGACATAATTAATTAAATGATGTGAATCCGCCAGATTCCTATAAAACAAATTTCTGTGATGGTAAAATACATGTTTATCGAAATATTTATCTTTTCATAGAGGATTTCCTTAATCTTAAAGTTAACTTCTAACAATAAAACCACGGAGTAAACCTCACCCCGATGATGAAGACGAGTATCCGGAGCGGCAGCAGGAAGAAGTACCGCACCACGAACCCCATCATCCAGATTATCGTCAGCCGCCATGTCAGGAACTCGTACTGTCTGAAAATATTACAATAATATGCTATTATTATGCCGTCTTCAAGCTTTTGCCGCTATGTACAAAAAATACTTTCATTGAGTTATGAGAAAAATACGCAGGCATTTTTCTAAGGACTTGATACTTCATAACGGCAATATTAATTTTAATAACTCGATGACTATAAAAGCTACAAAAATTTTTGTAATGCACGTCGATAGAGCTTTTTCTTTTGATTATGATGGCATCAAAATCGACCAGCCCCCCTACCATGACCACTTATAGCAGTATTACTTTAATAATACTTTGCAGAGATTTTGCCTAAACAAAAACCACACTTTTGTTTATATAAATAGAGATCATATTTGCTTATGCGAAATTCGAAAGTAATATTAAAGTAATACTGCTATAAGAGGTCATGGTAGCCCCCCTGTACGCTCGCATGCCCTCTAATTTCATGTTATATAATAAAAAAAAAACTTACTCATAATCAGCAATAGCGTCGAAAATCCCGCGGTATTTCAGAACGGGGTGGACGACATTAGACTCTATCGCCTTAGGGGAGGATATACTTTTCAATACTTCAGCCACGGACACCCACACACCCTCAACCTCCTTGTCTATACGCAGCTGGGTCTGTGGTTGTGTGAAGTAGTTCTTGAGGGTATTATGAAACTTGGTGCCGACTTCCATTTGCGCTGGAAAATTATAAAAATGTTGTCTTTTTATACGACTATATTATGTTAGCTTTATGAGAAAATTAGTCCAGCTTACTAATCATGACTATACAGCAAACGTCGTATCCTGTCCACGACGGTCATTGACCCCCTGTCAAAACTTTATAATATTTCAAGTTCTTATACTACAACCTGCAATTGACAATTGAAAACATAAGTGGAAGAAGGGGATAACTAAAATTTTGCGACCTTCGAGTATATTCAATTTTTTCCCATAAACAGTTTGACAAATCATGAAACTCACCTATTCAATTATCTAGCTAGTGTATCAAACCCGCAATATTTTAATTTCAAATAACTTTTCTTGTCCAAAAGCGTCCATTAACGCAAAAATCCGGAAGTTTTTAATATGTTACTTAATTATCTGCTATATCCACTTACGTCTTCAATTATAAGATGATAAGATGTTTTTAGTTTCAACTATTCAGTTAACAAATGGCTAGTATTTGAGAAAATACTAAGAGAAGCCCCAAAATCGTAAATATACCACATAGAAGTATTAATAGTTCAAATCATATTCTTTAGTCATGATTGTAAACAAAGTTGTATGAATTAACAAGCCAAGCCCCCGTAAACAACAAGCGTTGCCAAAAACGTCGTCGTTGCCGTCACAAGCGGCGCCTGACTGCTCTCACGTTTACACTAAGGCCGTTTGTCCACCAACACCGTCAACCGAGAACGAGATTATTCTTCTTCTTCTTTTTTTTTCATTTTATTTATTTATATGGCGCTTGGCTACAACCATGGCCAGTGTCAAGTAAAGGCGGGAAATCAATTTTTTTGTTCCAATAATTTTTAGCAACGTTACATACATTTCGTCAAGTCTAAAGTCTAGTCATAGTAAAGATAAAACGT